>VXAA01002046.1:1284421-1311592 GCA_013399115.1 Anseranas semipalmata
TCCTACTGTGTCTCTCACTGCTCACATGTTCTTTAACATGGTTTGGATCAATATAAGCTTTCCAGAAAGAAATGCGTATAAGGCACTCACAGTGGTCAAGAGCAGCAGGAAAGTGGTAGATGCTTATGAATAAGGATATGAATAGTAGTAGTAAGGTGAGAGAACGGTGGGGGAGGGAGAGAGAGGAGACTTATGAAGGCATGAGAAAATCATGTTACGTGACAATTTTCTCCTTGCCAGCTGTTCTAAACCTAGCGTTAAAAACCTTATAGCCATACTGAGTGCATGGTAATTGTTAGAAAAAATGAAGTGTTGAATTGTATGCCTTCATAACTAAGCTATACCGTTTAAATTTGAATTCTTTTCATTGTGGGTAGCTACAGAAACAGAAGAATCACCCCCACCCTCCCAATCTGGATAAAGCTCTAAAAGTTCAGAGTACAAAGAAAATGTTTAGACTACAGACATGGAATCGTTTGTCAGAGTGTGCTGGTATGTACTTCTTAGTGAGGGAGAACAACCCACAGCTACCTGTTGGGTTTCACTGTAGACTTGAACTTTGGTTCATGTTGAGCAGGTGGCTTGACCCTTCCAAGGGAATTGTTGCTTGGTGAATAGTTTTGCATTAAGTACTCTCACAGATTAAATCCAAAACTACAAGCAAACTTTTGAGTCCCAACCTTACTCTGCAGTCCTAAATGTCATTTTTAGCAATGTGCTGCCAAGTGATAGGGCTGACACACCGGATAAGTCAAACCCTGCCTTCATTATCCGTATCAGTGTTACATAATTTTTTTAAAGCCCTGCAGGAAGAAAAAATGCAGGTTTTTCCTTTGTATGCTTACAATGTCTTTTGTAGCTGGAATGAACAAGGGTCAGGCAGCTGAGTGGTGCACTTGCTCCTAGAGGCTTACATGTATGGAAGGTCAAAAAGCCACTGTGTCGCAGTTAATTCTATAACAGCTTTCTGTAAATGTAAAAGCTTCATTTTGGTAGCCATTCTAAGTCAAAGTAATGAAAGCTAATTTCATGTTTGTTACAGGTTTTTATGCTAAAATGCACCTTTGACACTTGCAGCAAAATTGTGACAGGTGGATAAAATGGTTGAGTAATTAAGTACAAATATCTGACTATTGCCATTTGATTTCACTGCAAAAAGTGTGCAGATATGTCAAAAAGTGTAATCCTTCAAAAGAGGGTTGTTGCTGTCGCAAGAACAGATAGCGTTGTAATGGAAGTGCTGCCTGGGATTGTGAAAGGCCTGTGATTTTTTTTTTTTCCCTGTGGCTCTTCATCTTCTTTGAGAGTGACCTTTGAGAATGTTTGATAGTCCTTGTACTACTGCTCATCACTTAAGGCCACATGTAGTATCCTGTGAACAGCCATGGAATTTTTAGAGTATCCAAAATGCAGCTCGTGTGGTGGTGGGGTGGAGGTCCAACTCTTCACAATTGAAAATTAGTCTCAGAGTGCAGAGCAGACAGAGGGATCACGGGGAACTGACTATTCCTGCCTCTTCTTTTCCTCAGCTGCTGCGACTCAGCTCACTTTGTTCTTCTGCTCTGCTCTGTCAGGCCATGCATGTTCCTATTTTACCATCCCATTTATTTTTACCAACCATTTATAGGGGCATATTGACATTCACTCTCCAATAGTGTTGAACCTAAATGAAGAGCCGGGAAGTTCATCTTCATGGTGCTGTTTGTAGTTCTGTAGATCAGCCTGACTGTAGGAGAGTTGTGTAACCAATGTAACTGCTGCAGCTTGCTTAGAAACAGATTCCTCATCCTTAGCAACTTTGCCGTGTGGGGTTGAAAGGCTAATTACATAAACCATAAACTGTTTTAAAACAGGGATAGTGGGATATTTGTGCATTGCTAAGGTAAGCAACAATTTCCAGATATGAAGATTATCTAATTATTTGGTGATTTTGAAGTGTCAGTGTTAAAGGCTGATATAGAAACAGTCACAATTCATTGTGTGCACAAGAATAATTTACAGTAGCTTTTGTACTTGGTATACTTAATTAAGATATTTAGTAATACTGCAACATTTCAGATTCAGGATTGCACTACTGATGTGGAGCTCCTTTGGCAATATCCCATCTTCTGATTGCACCTGAGTTCACCTCTATTTCTTCTAAGATCTGAGAATTTCTTTGTTACTTCCCAAAGGAATGTGAGACCTCCCTTCCTTCAAAGGTGGTTCTTTTTTTTTTTTCCTTTTTTTTTTTTTTTTTTTTTACAGCAATGCATGTAGTAAAAGCTTGAACTGTAAAGATTTGTCTTTTCCACAGTAACTACAATCCAGAGGCTGCTACCATTTAAAACAGCTGTGGACAGGGTTGATTGGATGTGTCTGAGGTAAGAGACTCATAAGCTTATCTCCTAGTACATACAGCAGTATGTGGTCTAACCACTAAAAATGACACAAAGCCTTATTGCTATTTCTGCCATTTGTTCCTATTATATAAATGGCTGCAATAGGCAGTGAAAACATGTATTACACAGATATTTTTTCTTAACATCTAATTCAGTAGTAGAATTCCCTTTCAGATTTAATGAAATAAATGAATGAAATTTGTTTAGTGCTAGGTAACTGTTGTCTTATCTGTAAGAAAATGTTCTGTACTGTAGGGCAGATTTCTGAAAGATACTTTGAGTCTTTTGGAGGGAGACCATTTCTGGAGTTTTAATGTTTTAAAACTAATAAAAAGAGTGTTTCAAACAGTGGGCAAAAATGCTTCAAAAGATAACTAGTTAATAACGGAGGAAAGGACTGCTGGACTCAGGTGGCTTTGCAACAATCCAGGTCTGGGGAAAGGAGTGTGAAACAGGAGGAGGCAGCAAAACCTGCATCTGCTAAAAGTTACAGGTGGCTCAAAAAAGTAGCAGCTCTCAAAAGTAAATACTGGTCGTTGTCAGAAGTGACCGTGTATGCAGGCATACCATGCTGGAAGAGGCTGTGCTAGGGCTTCTGCTTGGGCTTAAATTCAGGATATTACAGAAAAAAAACTATTAAAACCCGTGTGTAGGAATGAAGTGCCAGAGTTGGTGGTTCTGGTCCTGTAAAACACCTATGCATATCAGAGTTGTGATAGTCTGCAAATGACAGTTTATGTAGGTATGATAACTCGCATATTGGTGTGTAAGCTACAATAATGTCTAGGACCAGGATGCTAAATGCTTAGTGGAAGGCCTGGAGAAGCTGGAATAAAAGGGGGATCTCTGTCTTGTGGAGTTAAGATCGCAAGTGTGTCATGGTGTTAGAACTAAAGGGCTTGCAGGAGTTTTCCAAAGACGGGAGACTAGGAGCAGCACTGCTAATTCATGAGTGGGTTCCCTGAATAGCTTACCTATGGGATGGGCAACAATTCCTGGAATGGTGACACAAACTAAAGGTCTTGGCTTGTACTTTGAGAAGGGATATTCTATCTTCTTGGGTGTATCCTTACTAAGCAGGACAGAGCATGCTGTTTTTCTTAATGTTTTTCTTAAGGACATTAAGGACATGGATCGGGCTTTGGGTAGCCTGATCTAGTGGAAGGTATCCCTGCCAATCACAGCGGGGTTGGAACCAGATGGTCTTTAAGGTCCCTTTCAACCCAAACCATTCTATGATTAGGGAGAAATGGAAAAGAAATGGGCTGTATAAGCTAAAACAAGATGACTTAAGAGGAGTAAAGTGAGATCTGCTCAAGTCTCCAAAGAGGTAGTAAGTGAAGTCCTTAACACATTCTGGACTCTTGTAGTAGCCAAAATGTTGTCATTAGATGACTTAACTGCAATCTTTTTTATAACCTAAGTGGTATTAGTTAATAATAAATTATATATTTTTTGCACTTCTTATGTGAATGGCATAACTGCTTTTCAGAGCTACTGTAATTAATGGTAGTATGAGTCTCTTGTGAATGTTAATGTACTTTACTTCTGCAGAATTGATGCTGGATTGGTTGGTTGTTTCAAAAACAGCATTTTACAAAAATAGGGATACAATTTGTTACAAAAAAAAAAAAACTTAGGAAAACAAAACAAAATGGTGGTGGTGGTGGGGGAACACACATCTGTCTGTGTATTTCAGAACGTATTGAAGAATGTATTAAAGCAAAACAGCAGAATCTAAGGTGTGTTGTAATGTAGCAAGTGACATCACTTCTGTGCTGCTGGGAACAACTGCTGCTGGTGCAATGCTCCCTCACTGTGCCCCAGAATAAATCTGATGGAGTTCAAGACCAGAACAGTTGCAACTCCTGCCTGCTGGACCCAAGTACAGATACTATTTAGAAGTGTATAGCCATATGATATTCCAGGCAGAAAGTGTTATCCTTTCTATGGGTATCCTTCGTTGCAGACTTTATTTTGTTAGTTTTGCATTATCTTCTAGACTGCAGGAAGGAAATGCTTTCTTTGGCAAAACAAAAGCTTCATTTTTCTTATAGAGCCTGTTCAGCAAGCTTTGAAGAACTGTTTGAAGCTGGGGGAGAAAAGTTTGCTAAATATCAGATCTGCAAACTGGCTCTTAATTTATAAGTTTGAAGTTAATATTCTACCTTTTCCTTCAAGGGCAGTGAATGGGCAGGCAGAAAAGGGGAGGGGTTACCAATATAACTGTCATGCTTGATTATTTCCATAATGGCAAAAAATATCACTGATTTGGCAGCCTAGTGCAACCACCCATAGCTGATCATTTGTTTACTTTCCTTGGATTTAGGAGGCACAAGTTTTTGAGTCCTCACCAGATAGAAAAGGGACGTATAGCTGAGTCTCCTACATCATAGAAGTACCCTATTTACTGAGGGGCAGACTTTCATGCTTTTGCAGAGGGATAGATTTTCAAAGTCTTGTCTCTCTCCAGTGTGGAATGAAATTATGTTCCCAAAATCTGAATCCTATTGTAAAATGAAGCTCTTTTTTTTTTCCTAAAAAGCCCTACTGCATTAAAAATCAGAAGATTTAGCTTTCTGTTGTACTGTGCAGCACAACCTTAACTGTGCTTTAGTACCAAAAGTCAGTATAGTAGGCAGATTGCCATATCATCTGGCAGTGTCTCAATAATGAAATTTTCTGGTGTTCCAGTATGAATCTGCAGGGCACAAACCTGGAAAATGAGTTTCATTCATACTATATTATTTACAGACTTCAAGCACATATATACTGATGTTAAAGTGAAAGTAAAGACATACCATCAACAAAACAACAAATATTTAAGGGCTATATTTAGAGCCACTAGCTGTAAAGATGGGAAAAAAAATCAATATAATTGTTTTCTCTTATTGAATTTTTCCTTAGGAGTTTAACAGAAGGATTTAAGACAAACTAAATGTCTACTATTATTAAAGTCATTTAGTATCCTAAGAACTGAAGTCTTTCACTGAATGTGACTTCCTTGTGGCTTGCTTACTGACAAAGCAAATTAGCCATCTTTTCCCTAATGTTGGAGAGGTAAATTGTCTTGCTTTTCCTTATTTTTTGCCTTTTTTTTGTCTTTCCCCTTTCCCTTGACACTCCTTGAGTTAGCTGTATGTCTTAAGTTTCAACTTCTGCTGTTTCTACTACTGTGCTAGGAAACTTGCCAGTGCACATAAATCAGGGTTATGTTTTTGCTTGTTTCCTCAGCTGAACTCCACCAAAAGCACTGCAATGCAAAACCTATAAAATGTTCTAATTTCATGCGTTGTTTTTACTAAATTAGAAAATACAAACTTTAATCTGGATATTCTCTATTTAAATTAAAGGTGCAACTGCTTGGTGTTGATATCAAATTGAGAATCCAGTCAGAGTCATAAGTGAATGGAAGAAAGAGAGACCTTTGTCTTGAGTCATATTGGCTGTAGTGCCATCCTTCTAGAGAGAGATGGGGACAGAGCAATCCATGCAGTGGAAGATTCCCCTGATACTGCCTCTGCTTTCCTCCTCTTTTTGGAGGGATTCCTTGCAGAATGCAGTAGCAGTTTCAGAGGTGACTCTTCCATGTCTTCCCTCATTTGCCCTGTTCATCTCACCAATAAAGAAAAGGGCTGGAATATCCTTTGGAATGGAAATAAGTGTTTGTATTGCTCCCTTGCTATCATGAGTCATTTACTCTAGTGCACATTTGTTTCCTATTCTACCCTAAGGGAGAGAAAAAGATAAATGCTATACTTGGCTGAGAAAAGTTAAATGGAAAAAGTCGCACTTGCCTTTCCTCATTTGTTCTCCCAGTGTGCCGTCAGCTTGTGGAAGAGAGGATGAGCAGAAGCATTTAGCTTTCTCACTCATCTAATGGAAGGAGACATGAAAAAGTCACTTGACTAATTATTTATGGCCAAAAGCAAATTCAGTGACCTTGCTAGGTGAGGCTTACAGAGCCTGAACTGTTATATATAAATGCTTGGTGTGTCTTCCTCTTTCTGGAGTTTGCTTTCCTAGGGCATTTTGAAAGAATCTATAGCAATGTTCTATTAATTTCTACCCTCTTCTCAGTCTTCAAATATCTGTACTGCCTAAATTAAAACAAAAAATGAACTGACTCTCACATTAGCCACAGTTGTAAGAAATTAACTGTTACTGGAATTGATTCTGGCTCTTTGAAATCCTCTTTCATCTCAAGGTTTGAGACATTCTTTCTATTCCACTAGTATTTTGCTTTAGAAGAAGAATTCTCCAAGCAACATTTTGCTGTTGGTAAAGATACTGTTTTGTTGTTATTACCTGTATCCATTGAGGTTTGCTGCATCTGTTTTAGCTAAAATCACATCTACATGTGTGGTCTACCAGTCATGCTTCTTGCTTGTGCTCTCAGAAATGGAATTATTAGTCCAAATAGTTTTTAACTAGTCTATACCAACAGCATTCACTTCATCAGATTATGTAAAATCCAGGGATTACCACACTGTCAGGATATAAAATAAATGAGTAGGTCCAGAGATTTTTAGATGTTTCAACAGAGTTCGCAATGAATGGATTACTGAAGCTGAGGACTGTTTTTGCAGTGCAAGATATATGCTAAAAAACATTAGTGTTACAATTTTAGGCAGTTTTCACGTAACTTCAGTTTCGTCCTTTAAAATAGGCTTTGGTTTCATCCCAGGGTACTGAAAGAGCTGACTGATGTCGTTGCAAGACCCCTCTCAATTATTTTTCAATGGTCCTGGGAACCTGGATAGGTCCCAGTCAACTGAAACCTATTGGTCATAGCCAACATGGGTTCAGGAGGAGAAAGTCTCGTTTAACTAACTTAATTTCCTTTCATGACAGCTACCTATCTAGTTGACTAAGGGAAGCCAGCTGATGTAATCTTTTTGGATTTCATCAAAGCTTTAAATACTGTTTATCACAGCATTCTTCTGGACAAAATGTCCAGCATACAGCTAGACAAATAAGTAATACGATGGGAGAACAATTGGCTGGTGGGTTGGGCTTAAAGGGTTGTAGTAAATGGGGTTACATCAGGCTGGTAGCCAGTCACTAGTGGGGTTCTGCAGGGCTCCATTTTACGACCAGTTCTCTTTAATGTTTTCATGAATGACTTGGATGCAGGACTGGAAGGTATATTAAGTTTGTGCATGGCACTAAGTTGGGAGGAGCTGTAGTGTCCCTCTAGGGTAGAGAGGCCTTGCAGAGAGATCTTGACAAATTAGAGGCCTAGGCAATCACCAACAGCATGAAGTTGAACAAGAGTGAGTGCTGGATTCTGCACCTGGGACAGGGCAACCCTGGATGTATGTACAGGTTGGGGGATGAGAGGCTGGAGAGCAGCCCTGCAGAAAGAGGTCTGGGGGTTCTGTTTGACGGCAGGTTGAATGAGCCAGCAGTGTGCCCTGGCAGCCAGGAGGGCCAGCTGTATCCTGGGGTGCATCAGGCACAGCATTGCCTGAGGGAATTGTCGAGGGAAATGATTGTCCCGCTTTATTCTGTGCTGGTGCGGCCTCATCTTGAGTACTGTATGCAGTTTTGGGCACCACAATATAAGAAGGACATAAAACTATTAGAGACCATCCAAAGGAGCTACAAAGATGGGGAAGGATCTAGAGGGGAAGACGTAAGAGGAGCAGCTGAGGTCCCTTGGTTTGTTCAGCCCAGAGAAAAGGAGACTGAGGGGAGGCCTCATGGCGGCCTGCAGCTTCCTCATGAGGGGAGCGGAGGGGCAGGCGCTGATCTCTGCTCTCTGGTGACAGCGACAGGACCTGAGGGAACAGCATGGAGCTGTGACAGGTGAGGTTCAGGCCGGGTGTTAGGAAAAGATGCTTCACTGAGAGGGTGGTCGGGCACAGGCTCCCCAGGGAAGTGGTCACGGCGCTGGAGTTCAAGAAGCGTTTGGCCAATGCTCTCAGACACATGGTTTGATTTTTAGGTAGTCCTGTGTGGAGCCAGGAGTTGAACTCAGTGATCCTTGTGGGTCCCTTCCAACTCAGGATATTCTGTGATTCTAAGTCAAAAGTCTCTGGTCACTTTTCTGAAACAGAAAAGCAGCTGAGAACAGGTTCTTTTGTTTCCCTTTCCCCAGAGATTCTCCTCCTGAACCTAACCAGGGTGTGGAAGGGGGAAGATCACTGACACAATTGGCTTGGGAACTGGCAGATTAGGTAACACCAGTAGTCCCTGCAGCCTAAGTGCCCACACATGCAGGGACTTCCTGAGGCGATTTGGAGAAGTTGCAAGAAGTTTGATGACCAGAGCTTAACTGACAGTCAGACTGTATATAATTTCTGTAGCTGGAGGAAAATTTGTGCTCTGAACTGTAGTTTGAATGTCTGTACTGAAATTTGTCAAACTATGAATAAAGGGGTTAGATGCACCTTTGCAAAGCCCAGTGCTGGACAGCTTTGATTCAGTAAGCAAAAAAATAAAATAAAATATTGCAGGCCTTTATTGTGAATCTTATCATATACACAAGGAAAGTTGTAGTGAAACACAGACTGCATGAGAGCAAACAAGCAGTATTGTAACTGAGTTATTACATAGTACCACGAAGTAGTTGGTGACATTTTTGCCTCATCTCTGGGGGTATAAGATGCAGTAACAAAAGAGAGCTATTGTGGCTCCCCAGAAAGGAAGTTTGAATGGCATTATAATTTGAAGAACAGGAAATACTCCTGCTGTGTAATAGCTCTCCCTAGGTAAGCCTTGTGTGTGTGTGTGTGTGTGGCAAAAAAGGATTAGCCAATAAACCTAGATCTAATAAGGATCCATGAAGTCTGTCTTGTTGTAAAGGAGACTGCAGAAGAGAGCATTTGCGAGAGCTGTGTTCATGGCTATGCACGTTCAATCTGGCTGTGTATGAGAAAGGTGGGAAGATCTAAGAGGGGGAAACTCCAATTCCTTGCTTAAAAAAAAGATGTACTTCTAAAAACATGGGGGATGCTGTCAGTGAAGACAGTTCAGTGGCAACTTGCTGGAAGAGACTGATGGCTTTTGACAAGGATATTTAAGTAAATAATTACACTGATTTTATTGTTCAACTTTTAGATGAGTGCATAATGTGCTTGCAATCCAGACAGTGGGAAAGTAGACTTGTAGTCTTCTGATGCTTATTCTTTCCAATGGGTGAGAGGGAAAACAAATGGTCTGACTTCTGTAAACAGGAGTCAATATTGCTTGTGTCTGGATTATGCATGAAAACCTCTATTTTATGCAAATTGCTGATGTCATAAGCGGTATGTTGTACGTTATCCATATTTGCTTCAGAGATTTGCATCCTGCTAACAATTATGTTAATTTCACGTGTTGTGTGCAGTGCAAGTCATATCTGTCTACCCATGCTTCAGGTATTTCATGAATGAAATGAAGTGACCTAGACTTTGAATTGTGAGCATGGAGCTGAATTTGAAATGTTCACAGATAGTTCACTGTAGCTAATCTTCAGGCATGGAAAGCTATTAACACCACTGAATAACAGTTCAGTGTAATAGAAGTGAGGTCTTCCGTTTTATCAGTATGCCTAATAGACTCCTCTGCTGCATGAAAAAGTATTCTAATTTTACTAGAGGAATCTTTTACAAGTTAATTTTATGAATATGTTAATAACTGTGGGAGTGCTTGAAAGAATTAGAGAAGTTCCTATTTTTTCTTGTTAAACTCTGGAAACCACCTTTTTAGTGCTGCATTAAAAGCAATCTGTGTTAGTTGGTGTCTGTGGTTTGCTCTATTTTTGTACAACTCTCATAGCCCCAGAACGTTTTTGCAATTTTAGGTGCTTTCAAAGCTACTAATGAAGAGCACTTTATTACATCCAGGCATTAATAAAACTAGAGATGTAGGCTAAACAAAAATTATGAAGTTTATATTGTGAGATAACACCCAAAGGGTAAAAATAATTATTCTTCTGTGTATGTTGTGTATTTTCAAAGGTCAAAATGGGTGTCTTAAATTGTCATAATTAAGTATTCTCAAAAATAAAATTTGAAGTGACAGGTATATACTGTTTCAACAGATATATTTACTACAGTAAGTAGTAATATTATATTGTCTTATTAAAAAGGTCTGGAGAAATGATGCAACTTTTTGCAAAATATTGTAAAAAATAAAGTATACACTTTTTCAGACTAACTACATTACTTTAAATAGTTATCCCATGGGTTTATTTTTCTCATAGCATTTTTGCAGGGGAAAAGGGGAAACAATAGGAGGAATGAAAAACTGTTAAGTATGCAACACTCAGGGTGTTATCAGTGTTAGAATTCCTGATGTGGTACAAAGGAAATATTATTTCTCTTGCAGAAACCTTTTGGTTATTAGTAACTAGAACATAATAAATTTGATATGCTCTTTGCAGGAAAATTCCAGATTGTGTTCTCAATTTTGTCCACTTCCTTCTACCTCCCAGTGACATACAGGCACTCTGATTTCAAAGTCATTGAGGGATATTCTGCTACTGTCTTGGAATAGTAAATCCAATACAGCTGTTCAAAAACCCACAGAAAATTTGATGAGAAGAAGAGTGCAAAATATTTTGATTAATGCTCTAATTCTCTGCCTCAGTGCCACAAGACCTGATTTAGCACTAGCAGAGAAATCCATTGTCAACCACTGATTTGAAATACGGGGTTTAACCCTAAATGTTTGTGATGATTCACATTCTCAAATTTGAAATGCATTTGGCTGTCAATGCTGTGTGTAACATAAATACTCAGATTTGACTGCAAAAGAATTAATCTCTTTCCTTCTTTTTTTTTACCTCAGGCATGATAAAAGATCTGAGATCAAGATTTGTATTTTCATTACAGAAGAAATGGTTATGCTGAAGGGAAAACATTGTATTCCTCTCCCCCTCCTTTCTTTCCCATCACTCCGCAAACACACAAATTTGAGCTACAGAGGAATTCCCTAGAGACATGACATATCTAAACTCTTACAGCTGAGGCTTCTTGCTCTCACCTTGTGTAATTTTTCTCTAAAGGCAGTTGGCAGCTTTAGCAAACTGATGTAAACCTTTATGGAAATCAATGGCCAAATGATTTGGTGGGATACTGCGTCTCTTTTGGAGTGATAGGAAACATGGAGAGATGGGGTTAGTTTTGCCGAAGGAAAAGCGCCAGCCCTGAGTTGTTCTCTAGATACCTCGAGTATCTGATCAGTTTTTAAACTTTATATTCTGATTTTTTCAAAGGGAAAGGAGCCATTCAGTGCCTGTAGAAACAACGGGAACTCTCTCCTACCCTTCCAAAGAGGATGTTTTGGGGATATTTTACTCTTACTTTTCTGCCACAGTTTGGTACGGAAAAATGCTCGGGTCTATCAGGAAAATATTCAGGTAGCTTGTTAAGAGTTTCCTCTTTTCCTAGTTTCTACATGATCGTAGTAAAAGGTGATGGGAATCTCTATTCCCATTATTCCCTCTATCTCTAATTGGAGTTTTTTTCTTTTTTTTTTCTTTTTTTTTTTTTTGTGTGTGTGCGCGCTAAATATCTTTAAAAACAATACTAGGAATGTGTACTTGTAAGATTTGCAACTGTTGCTTTATTCAATTTGACCAAAATAGACTATGTTCCTGAAATACTGGAATTCTCTCTGTTGGTCACCATAGGCTATGAATCAAACAACCCATCTCTCTAGTATTTTGTTTTGGTAAGTATTTCAAAAATCTTAATTTTTCAGTAATAAGGATTTGTATCGTTGAAATTCCTTGCTTGCTAAGGAAGGATTAGAGAGATGGTTAGGCTTGATATTGTATATGAAGTGGAACAAATAAAAAACATAATCTTCTAGCATTGATAAATTAAAAATGTAGAGGAATGTCACCTTAATTCTAGATCTTTTTTAAAAGCAAGATGCAAAGTTCACTGTTAAAATCAAATGAAAACATATCCTCATGAGATTTTTGCAAAGAGAGACCTTGCAGACCTCCATGACAGCCAGGGATATCTGAAACTGTCAAGTGACATGTCTTCCAAGTCTCATATCTGAATGACAGCTGCCAGGTTATATTTTAGTTTTAATTTTATCGATCACTGTGTAGAACAATTGCTGTATTTGCTTAAGCTCTTTCCAGTTCTATAAATCGTCTGTCAAATATTGTAGGTAAATCCTGACACCATAGTAAATATCATTTTCACACTGACTCTTGTCATACTAGTTCTTTGTCTGAGTCTTCTTTAACAGAATAGTAACTATGTGGAGAACTTGTTTATAGGTATGTAAGAATACAATTTTGGCTTTTTCAGAAGAGATGTTTCTGTGCTGGGATTCTCAATTCGTGGTGTGGATCCAAGTCAACATCTGTTCACTTTGGGGGGAGTCTTTCCATTGACTTCACTGGAGTTTCAAGTGAATTTTTAGACTCTAATCATTGCCTAATTTAAAGCGCGTTTTGGAAGATAAAAATGCAAAACAAAATGTGTTTTTTAAATTGTATAGATATGCCAACCACTTACCCCATTGTTATGTATCATATAACAAAATATGCTAGTATAACTACTCGGTAGAAGCAAAACAGTCTTCAATTATAGTATGAAAGAGATGTGTACAGTTATTTGATCAAGAAAGTGGAAAACTAAACACAGCTTAGGATCTGAATGAGGAGAATTTTCACGTCTGTTGTATAGTATAGTGATATTGCTCTGCTGGTGCCCCAAGACTGGACTTGTAAAGACTACTGAACAACAGTGAATGGCACTTAGAGAAGCATGAGTTATGCTATGGTATCTTTTGTTTCATTATTGGTTATGTAAAAATACTAAATGCTTCAGAATGCACAGTAGGTTGATTCGGAACAATTTCATGGAGTTGCCAAATGGCTTGTATTTCTTTTGTGTAACAGACCTCTGTGCAAAGCTGAAGAAAAATTGGAAATAGTTCTCCATTTTATTCAGAAGTAGTTTATTTCTATTCTGTAATAGCCAGCCAGTCACAAGAGGAGATTCTGGATTTTACTGCCTTCTGTAAAGACAAACCTGACTATTGTTACAAATAGCTTTCTATGTTGAGTTAGTGTAGTTTTTCAGCGCACATCCATCTAGTTACACACAATTAAGAACAGTGAATGCTAAAGGGGAGAAATTGTTCTCAATTTAAAAAAATGTGAAAAATAATTGAAGAATTTTTTTTTTTATTGAAATGTGTTGTCAGCCGCATTCACAGCCAGTTAATTCTCACCTATTAAGATGGAAGGTCTATGAAAGAATGTTCAGTCTTTGATATTTTAAGGCATCAAAATTGGGAGCGTTTGTGTATACAAAGTGCAGTCAATTCACAAAACCTTGTTTGGTGCCTTTAGAACCCAGATTGAGGTAGATTTTTGTTTTTGTTTAACCTAGCTGACCACCAAATGGTCAAAGGCCATCATGGTGTCTATTGTGGTCTCTAGCACGTTAAAAGTTTGGCATGGCAATCTAAGATTGTTTGATTCAAATCCTAAAATTAGTGTAATAAATTAATCCTTGGCATAATGTTGTATAACACTTGCCAGATTTCATGAATTAAAATGTGGCATGTGAGAGAGGAAATCTTCACTTACAATACTGATGACAATAACAACCTTTTCAAAATATATCTCCCTAATTCTATTTCTTACAGTGAAGATCAGTATTGTTAGTTTATTTTTCTCTCTTTTTACTATTAAGGCACTAATCAGCCATGTTCAAGTCAACACAGTGTTTATTTTATTTAATACCATGACTGAATACAAATGCCTTTGAAGTATAATGTAATGCCAGTCATGCTGAAGGAATAGGTCTGAGTCAAGAGATGCATGTTTTTGATCAAAGGGCCAGCTTGTTTGTTGCTTTTGTTAGGACTGAGATGCTATATATATGACCTCAATTTCCATGTAGAAAACTTTCATTTAAAAACCATTTTTGCAGATTTGACAAATCTCGGTTTTCACTACTTTCTCTACTGTTTCAAGATTATTTCTGCCTGTTTCTCAGAGTTGAATGGAATAACAATAGATGATTCATCTTATTTCTCTAGGAATGAACAGTCTACACAGATTACATAGCAAACACTTGAGGAATTCATTTGTAGCCTATCTACAGGATAGGATTTATTTGCAGAGAATTTGATAAGGAATTGATAAAAATGACTTGATTTAGGTTGAAGGATATTTTGCAAATGAAGAGTATATCTATTTATTTATCCATCTGCACTTACTTTGGTCCCAAAGTGACACAGCAGGATTCATATAACTGCAGTGGAGAATATAAAAAAAATAGAGCTCTTTTG
Source organism: Anseranas semipalmata (assembly GCA_013399115.1). Classification (NCBI taxonomy): domain Eukaryota; kingdom Metazoa; phylum Chordata; class Aves; order Anseriformes; family Anseranatidae; genus Anseranas; species Anseranas semipalmata. The sequence goes on from VXAA01002046.1 coordinate 1,299,061, forward strand.
GGAGACTTCTGCTCTTTGTTGGGATATAAAGACAGATAGTGGTTATACTCTTGAACTCTACGTGCCCTTTTCATACGGTTTCTTTGCTTGATAGTAAGTGGGCTATTATTGGCGTGTTCTGTGCTTTTAAATTGCTTTTTGTCTGGAAATCCCGCTGATTAAAAGATCTGCAGAATGAACATTTGTTACTTGGTAATTTTATGAAAAGCTTGCAGGCACTTTCTATTTTATCAGTAATTTGTGACATTTAGATAATACATATTGCCTTACTAAGTTTAGAAATATTTCCAGATGTTGTAATGGTCTTTCTTACAGAACATAATGGTGGTTATAGGAAAATTTGAAAAGGAGCAAATACATGGATGATCAGGCAAGACACACTGAACAAATAATAGAAATTGAAGTTGTCTCTTGGCAGTTGCAAAACTGCAAGAGGAATCCCTTTTAGGCTTGAATGAAGCTCATGAACTGATATGGAGTAGATATTTGGTAGCCTTAGTTTCTTGACCCTATAGCACCTATCTGCATGCAAGAAACAAAGATCCAACGCTTGGTAACGATCCGCTGAAAGGACCACTGAGTATATATTGTACTTGCAATCATTCTGGACTAGCAAATGCAGTTTCTTTTTTGAAATATCTATCAACTGCAGAGTGTTCAATAGATGTCTAAGCAAGTCTTCCTTCTGAGAAATAATAGGGTGTCCATGGTGGGTCACAGGTGAGCAGAAGAGACCTTCAGTCCTGGCGAAGTCAGAGGGGTGGTAATTGAATCTAGGTCAAGGAAAGCTGATAAGTAGTCCCAAAGAGGCTGGATCAGAGGTTGCCACCTCATTTTTGGAGCTCGTTAACTCATTGAGATAGAAGAAGAGCTGTTTCCTTATGTAATACAACAATCTAAAATGATACGGTGATCACGGGTATAAACAAAGCAGGTTCACCAGTATATGGCTGTGGTAGGATACAGGTAGTAGTAAGAACAGACGCAGCTGCTTTGTCCAGCCATTCCTTTCTGCATCCTCAACTTCTTTTGGTGGTAGGAACAGGAAACCTAGCTTTTGTTCTTGTTCTCTAACTTCTTTTTCTTTCCTGTGGTCAAAGAAACTCAGCCCCAGCCTCTGCTGCTCAGGCAGCCAAATTCAATTTTGTCTACCCCCATTGAGAAGTCTAGAGCTGCCTCCAGGATTTAGTGAACTGTAAATTCATTTCCTTGCTTACAGCAAACTGACCTTTGTCATGTAGACAAGCTCCTGGTTTTATATGAAACTGTGCATAGTGTTAACTTCATTTGCGGAGTATTTCTGGTCTTGCTGTGTCTAAGACAGTGGTTCTGTTGGGTTGCTAAATGAACAGGCCATCTTGTATGTGTCATTGCTGCTGATGACATTGCATTCAGAGTCAGAGCTCTATAGAATTGATCCATGACATCCCTGTTAGTACCAGAAATGTGCAAGGGCGCTCCTGCCCTATGTAACTGTACAGCTGGAAATGGGAATAGTGGCTTTCCTTAGCTTCACAGCTCGGCAAAGTATCACAAACACGTAAAACAAATTGCCCCTGCGAAAAAAATCTGACCTACATGTTATCATCTTTACAGTTGTGTGGTTGTTTATATCTCAGTGATACAGAACTGCTCACAATGCCAGCACAATAACTCTGCCAGTGGTCACTCTGTAGGAAAGCCATTTTTTCTTCCCTCGCCAGATTTCTGCTGCTATTTAAATAACTGCTGGCAGGACACAACTTTGGTGTCTTAGCTTTACTGTTTGGAATCGGTCTGTTGAATTAAAAACAGCAAAGTATATCAAAATAAATGATAAGCAACAAAGGTAGGTAGTAATTTGTGTTGTTGTGTGTTTGATTTTGTTTTTTCTTTTTTTGTTTTGTTTTTTTTGTTTTTGTTTTTTTCTTGTGCCATTTACTATATTCCTTAACCTTCCATTTTTTGGATTAATGTAATCTATTCAAGGGATGGAGAATTGGCATTTGATCTAAGGAGGACAGACATTCTGCTATTTTTAGCATAAGATAGAAGCGACTGGGTAAAAGTGTCATTTGTCTTTTTATTTTTTTTATTTTATTTTTATTTTATTTTACTTTTTTTGCAAAGCTTATAGATGTAGGCCTGATGTTTGAAGCAGTTAAAATATGGCATTTGGGCTTAAAATACTAACAGACAATAATTGAAAGTGGTGGCCTTATTCTCAGTATATATCACAGATTTTGTTGTTTGTGCTGACAAGTTATTCCTCCTGTCTTAGGCTTCAAATTAGTGCCAGGTAGGGAAGAACAACAGAGCAACTGTTTGGGAGAAGCCAGGTCCTGTTGTTGCAGTTAATAGCAAATCACAGTTGCCTTTGATCAAGTTCGGATTTTGGCTGTTGTTTCTGACCATTTGAGTATGTGAGAGATGTTTCAGCGTGGTGTTAGTCATTGGCTTTTAGCTGCTTGGCAAATGCAGATAGTCATTATCTCAGACCCTTGGTTCTCTACCCTCTGTAGTGGCTTTTGGTTGAATAGAGAAGCCAATTTAAAATCTCTGACCATATGCTCAAAGTTACCTATGGGACTCGCATTAGCAAACAGATTAAATTGCTGTGTGCCAGACATGTCCAGTGACAGCGGATTTTCACTGAGAGATGAGACTGCTGAGTGACTTTGATTTTTCATGAGTACAGGATACAAAGTTTTTATGGGAATTTAGCCTAGCCCTGTAAGTAATGTTATGAAACAAGTATCCATGAGGCTCTGTGTAGTTTGCTCTTGAAACATATAAAAAATCACTGAAATTTAATATTGTCCCAATTCTTGCTTTTTATCAGCTGGTGGGAAGATATCCACTCTTGAAGTTTCATCCTCCTTATTTTCCTTGAAATGCTAAGATAGATTTTTAAAGTTGTTTTTGAAGTAATTGTATTTTTGTTGTAATGGAGGGAGAGAGAGAGAGAAGGTATCCATAAGGGTTTTAGAATAACAAGGAGACTTCTTATTTTTGGGGGGAAAGATATGAACCCATCTTTGTTTAGAATGAAATATGCAGTTTTTCTTTAGATTGTCATTGCCTCAAACAGTATGGACCAATGAAGCCTTCTGTTGAGCCTGAATTAGGTAATGGATAATAGAATGTGGATCGGGAAAATGTTACCAGCAAAAAGAGCTTTTACACTCCTTCCTGGTCAACTGTCTCAACTTTGTTCCCGTTACTATAGGCAAAATAGCAGTAAAGTTTAGAAGGAAAGGAATAGTTAATAGGGACAGGGAAGGGTGTCCAGAGCCAACTTTGTAAACCGTGGGTAGCACTTGATTGACAGAGGCACAGTCCTTGTGCAGCCGCTGTCCCTACAAAGCAGTGACAGTCCAGAACAGGTACCAAAATGAAAAATCACCTAAAATAGCAACATAAGAACACAGCTAAATGCCAAATTGTGTCAGAATTTCATACAGACATTGCAAGCTCAGAAATCAATAAAATTGATCAAAGTGATTTGTTCTCTTTGCAGGACTGTAGCAAGAGTGGAATTGGACTGTTTTTGTCACCTCAGCATGATATCACACTTTAACAGCAATGATTCCTGTAAATTTGTCAGGGAATCCTCTGTACAAGGCATGTCCAGTTTCTTCTCTCTTCCTTGCAGAGACACTACTGCAAAAATACTAAAATTTTCTGGCTTCCAATTCAAAGAGATTTTCAGATATGAATTCCTGTCAATAAATTAGGGCCTATGGCAATGGTTCTTAGTAGGAAATGTGCCATGTTGATGAAAGATTGCAAAAACAACCTTAAACTGTTCTTAACTGGGTTCCCTTCCGTAGCAGTAGTACATGAGAGCTGCAAAGGGAAGTTACAATTTGGAATTGTTCTCCAGGTGATTTAGATCAATACCAAAGAATGTCAGGTTCTGCCTCTAGGCCTCAATCTGTGGTGAACACTTCATGGACAAGGTTTTTCCTTCAACTACATTAACATTTGCACTGTACTTACGCCTTTGTAAGGAAATCATACTTCCACTTACTCTACCCTTTAAATAGAAAATTGCACAACTATGTGCTGTCCACATCTGAATTCTGCTTCTCAGCTGTTCTAAGCTCTCATCTCATGTACTGTCCAGGTTTATTTTCATGAGGATTCCTGTTCAGATTCTTGATTCCTCCATCTGAGTGTCTTGTCTGTGCGAGGATCATTCATTTTTGCAGAGCTGATGTATGCCTGCAGATCTTTGAGGCATTTGGTTGTGAAAGTCAACTTAAAGTACTAAGAGATAGCTGTGAAATAATTTCTCCTATTTTTGACATTGCTACAGTGTTCTGTTGAAGCAGTAGTAAGACTACTCATACAAGTATATGGTCTGTCCTTTTTCTTATTTCAGTGGTAAATGCAATTGTGTGAGGTGACTGAGACTTCATATACCTGTTGTACTTGAAAATACAAGGATGCAATCTTGAGCAGTGTTAAATGAACTTTAAGGTACTTTTTAACACTGCAAGATTGACTACAGACACACATGGACACACAAAATAGGCTTCCATAAGGTGTTTAACTAATCTGAGCAAGTCCTTAAGATTGAAAAGGAAAGGGCAAGAAGCATCACTACTTTGCTAAAGTATTTATAGAAATCTACAGCCAACTTTGAGGTTTTTGAAGATCAAGAATCTTTCTTATCTACTTCTATAGGTCAAGGAATCAAAACTTAACTTTCAGATTAGAAATGTTCCTAAAAAAAAATATATATATATATATATATATTTTCAATGTGGGGGTAAAAAAAGAAAAAAAAATAGAAATCCTTTCATCTATATCAACTCCCTGATGCACATCCACATCTGAAAGTCACCTTCAATAAAGCCCATGTAATTAAGCTTTCTGAAGCTTAAGTGTAGGGGAAGTATGGCTTCAACAGAAGGCCAGATCTTATGGCACTCGTGTAGCTCATATGGCGGCTGATAGGCCTCGCTGCCACTAGATGAATATAAATAGCCTGTGAAGTGCTAAAGCAATAGGTTCATTGCTGTAATAACTGGATGTTTCACTAACGTATCTGACGTCATTAGACAGACAGAGTACATCTAATGTGCTGAGAATCAGGGAAGTTAATTGGCAGTGAATGGCTAATTTCCTTGGAGAATTAGGGCTCTAATGAGTGTTATACCAAAACTCCTTCAGGAAGCAGGAATCCTATTGGTGACTCTCTGCCTTTACCATTTTTGCATGTCAACAAATTTCAGCCAAACATGGCAAGAATTTCAAAGCTATCCTACAAATTTGATGAATACAGGTGGGTTGACACTGTAACGATGTTCACATTATATTATATTCTAGAATATCAAGAGAGAGAGCAACCAATGTATGAAAGCATCAGTTCAGTCTTGCTCTCTGTTAGACCCTGAAGAACCTAGTCACGAGGTATGAAGGTTAAAGAAAACCATTTTCATTAATTCTTCTGCTTGTGAAACTGCTTGCTTTAATCATATCACTTTAAGTATACTCTGAAGTAATTTTCTAGTTGGACCTAGATCTACTAATATGGGAATGAAAGCTTCCAAAATACATTAACAGTTTAACACCGTGCTTTGTGAAGCCACTGCTTGATAGCTCTGAATTAGGATGCCAACATAGTGATATTCATCTGAAAAAGAGTTCAGGGATTTTTTTTTCTTACACTATCACACTATCACTTAACACTTTCATGTAGTATATGAGCACTTTGTCACAAATTGCAATTTACTGTTGCATAAACAAATTCTTTAAGGGATTATTAATTTGTCTAAATGAGGGGAAAAAAACTTCATTTTCAGAAGAAAAATCTGCCAGCATAACTCCTATAGCTTTAGTAAAATGTGTATTAAATTTCACAAGTGCCCAAAGTTTATTAGCCTTATAGTCTTGTTGCCACAATTAATGAAGTATATATTATCTTATAGAGAATAAATACACTTTCTTATCACTGAACCTGAATTTATTTTGCTATAAGTGCTCTGTTTGTTATATTTGTTATAAATGTTTCACTATAAATGGACATTTCTGTGTATGGCAGCAAGCAGATTCATAAATTTGTTCTGCCTTCTACCATAGTTTTATGGTAACCTACTGGTGCATTTAAAAAGCCTCAGGATAATAACCTTGCTAGCACTGGTCTGTTGAGCCATATGGGTGACCTGCTGGTATGCTGACATGGCTATCACCTCTTCCAAAGTATGCTTTAGCTTATGCACTCCACTGTTACACCACTTTGTACATGAATGTTAAGTAGTTGTGTGCTTACAAGTATGCCAACATCATACACAAATTAGATCAATTACAAGATAGCATGTTCTTAAAACAAGACAAAAAAAAACTTTTAGCTTATCAGCAACTCTTGGGGAAAATAGCTGGTTTTGTGTTACAGTTAGCTATATGATACAGTTTACATAATGCTAGATGTAGGAGACTAAAAACCTTAACTGATCTTAAAATACAGATGAGAGAGATAAGTTAAAAGTTGCTCCCAAGCAACAGGCCTAACTAGGCATTAGTGAAAAACTCTGAGGAACTCAAGAGTCCTTGTGTGTAGTCATATGTCAAAGAAGGGAACTCGTATGGCTTTGATGAGGTGCAGAGTCATCTGTTTGGACATCCTGCTTTTTTTCTTTCTGTCCAGTCTATGGAGCTAGTGTTAAGTAAAATCCCTCTGAATAGCTTCATTGTTTTAAGGCTCAATTTCTTGGTGGGAATGAGGTGTCTTCTGAATCTGTTTCATAATTTTTTGGCTTGTAATGTTACCAATGAATTCATTCATGTCTTTGAGCCAATCCAGAGCTGTTAATTTTGGTATTTGTTACTGGTTCAAAGCCATTTGACTGGGGGAAATAAAAGGAGATGACAACTCATGTTTTTTCTCCAGGGTTTCAAAAACAGGCAATAGATATGAATATATGTAAGAGAGCTATTTTTATTCTCATGTGCATATTACAATCATCCATGCAGTAGTCATCCATGAAGTCATTCATTTCATTCCTAAATATATAGCCGAAAGCATATATGTCACCTTGCTTGATTAGGTCTCTGGGAAATGACTAGACTATTTTACAAAAACTTGTGTACAAAACATGCAGCTTCTTTTGGTGGTGGTTATTGTCAGAATAACTGATTTGTCTCAGAGTATTTCCCTTTCTTTTTTTTTCTTTTTTTTTTCTTTTTAATAAAATATTACCAGCAAGGATTAGATTTTGTCCCTGTCTTTCGTTGTGATCTTTTCTTCTCTCTACATGATGGTAAATGTATAGCTGCCTTGAACTGAGTTTATGACTCAATTGATTTGCCTTTGAAAAGACTTAGAAGGGAAACAAAAACTAGAAACACATTCTTCATCAAAAACAGCTTTCAGATGGTGAGCTCATCACCTGGTTCAGACCATAAAAAGAGACCAGTAATGGATGGAGCTAGATGAAACGGGTTCCTCCCTACCTTGTCAGGCTACATCTGGAATTCAGTACTCTCTTCTGCCACCTACTGCCTCATGTAAGGATAATGCCTTCCAGGTTCTGAAATGAAAACAAAAGGGATATATAAAAAATGGTAAACAAACCCATCCTTGTGGGTCAAGAAAAAGGGGACCCTATTTTCTCTCCATGTTTTGCCCATCTCTGGCCTTTCATAAATATGAAGTGGTTGTATAGGGTCAAATTTGTTATGATGGAAGCTGGTGTTACTTGTTAACTTTTAATACCAGAATTATTATTTAGGTATAATCTGTCCAGCTAGTAAGTATTCATGTTCATTTCACTGCCAGCCAAGTTCCTGCTTTTCAATTGGTGAGCAAAAGCTTCTGTCTCGAGACTTGGTGGTTACTTATGGCTCGTAGAGAACAGATTTAACTGGAGTTGCTTAACATCAGCAGCATTAACCTACAACAAAGGAGTCCAACAGCAGCATCAGGTCCTACTTTCCAGTGTATCTGCACAGAATCTTTTCCCCTTCTCTTACAGTGCCTTTGATCACAAAATATAGCACAGAGACTTGTCACAGTAGCAGAGTCTATTTCTCATTACAGAATGATCTTCAGTGTGACACAAATAGGCCTGCAAATAAAATCAAAACTGCAAATGATTATTTTATAGAGGACGAAGGCCTGTGATCCTGATCCAAATTATTGTCGACCTTTTCTCCTAGATATCATCTGGCAAAAAATAATAACATTTTTCATGTTAAATTAATGAGCGGCAAAACTTGAGGGGAAATTAATGTAATTTGCTTATAAAAATAGGAGCTCTTCTCTGGGAAGCCTGAAGTTTCAATTTCAGTCTTTTGCAAGCTCTGCATTTTGATATCTTGGGGCTGAAATGTCTTAGGAGAGGGCAAAGTAATGCCTGTGGGTAGGTGACTTGGAGCTCATCTCTTCCAGTTTGAGGACTGACACAGACAGAACTGAGTGTATTTTTCATAACCATCATTTGTTGGATCCTGGCCCTACAGTGCCGCTGTGACTGATGAAAAGGATATGTTTCTTTTCTTTTTTTCTTAAAGTAAGTGTTGCCTTGCCACCGAAGGGTAAGAATCCAGCAATACAAAGCATTGAAAACAACATCTACTAGAAGGTAACGTCTAGCCAACTAGCAAATCCATCAACATTAAACACTGGAGCCTGTAAGACATCTATTTTTTTAAACTATGAACCAAATTCCTGAGGTTGCAGGAACTGACAAGAGCAGGGGATGTTTCTGACCAGATTTTTGTTTTGTCTTATGTTAGGATTTGTGGGAGCTATTTTTTGTTGTTGTAAAATGTCAATTTATACCCCTCCAAAAAAATGAAAGAAAGAAAGAAAGAGAAACAAAATACCTGTAAAAGGTTTGGCATGTAAAAGTGGGTGAACAAATCTGGCTAATATTTCTACCACATCTGGCATCAAAATTACTGTGTGGGTTGTTAAGGAACATTCAATTCATGTACCATAGGACTAGAAGGAGTGACCACGTAGTCTCCAAATCCATCCAGAACCCTGTCCTTCTAAGTTTCTCAGTCAGTGGTCCATAATATATCAGTGGTAGCTACGAAGTTAATAGAAAAAAAGATATGAAGGCAGAGAAAATAGATAATAAAATTAATACTCTTTCAGGAATTTGTGTAATTTATATGCTCTCATAATGTAAACTCATTTGTTGATGACAATGTGTAGAGTCTGTGGATGACTGCTTCCTCTCCCTCAGCAACTTATGATAGATTTTTGCATTAAAAAAAGCTTGAGAAACACGATTTTACTCCAGACTGCAAAGTGCTAGTTACTATCGAGTTGCTACCATCCAATAACAAACTTTCACCGTAGTGAAAGATTATGTTGCAACCATAGGTGACTTTTCCATCTATGCTGTGGCTCTCAGGCCTGCTGATACTCTAGAACAGTGGACATCAGCTGAGCAATTGCACAAAATAAATCTGTACTGCTAGTGCTGCTCACAATGTCATTTGTGTCACTACTGTTGCTTTCTGCTGTGGTGCCAGCAGCAAAGGCCATGCTGTGACTGTGATGTTTTGTTGGCCCAAGCCCTAGTATCACACTGTTTGAAAATTAGGAAACAGAATTTATTACTGGAAATGATTTAATCCTGAGAGAGCGCTTCTGATTCATGCGCTCAGACTGGTAGCCAGGCAGACCAGTGTAACCCACAGTAGTCTGCACAGATGCTGCTGCCAGCAACAGATTGTGCTTCTATCATCCCACTTGTTTTCTCTGCTTTAAAGAGAGAAAAATCTTGACTGTGGCTTGGGGCCAGTTTCTGCTCTGGCTCCCTCAATTCCTCATGTATTTGCCTCTGCTGCTGTTTCTGCAAATGTTTTCAATTTCGATCTATGATTTTACAAAAGCATGGCTCTTTGCACCTTTTTTTCTTTAATATGATGCTGCCAGACTCAAATGCAGAGATTTTAGGATTTGCCTCAGTGCCTGAGCTGTCCTTTGAAGTACTCTCCGGTAATAAAAGTGGGATCTCAGATGACAAGATGCATCTCCATACCTTGTTTTGCCTCCCTGTTCCCTTTTGCTGAAATTGGTTAATCTTGTAAAGTTTAATGGGGCAGGACATGGCCTACTGTCCCTTTTTAAAGTGTACTTACTGAAGATAAGCTAAGGGAAAATATTTATCTGGTATGCAATTAGTGGTTAGTACGGTGCAAACATCAAGATGTAAAGATGGCCCATTGATCCTGTGGTGAGCTTGCAATTCAAGTGATGAGGAAAGATTTTTTTTTTCCTTCCTGAAATATTTTAATACTACTCTAGAATTTTCCTTTCTAATCCAAACAAATAATGGTAATTATATTTCATCTAGGTGTGTTTGACTGGGAAGCTTTCACTAGGCAGAAACAACCAGTACAGCCTGTGGAGATAGCTGCTTCCAGTGTCAGTTTTCCTGGTTGCCTTTCACACTTAACAATCTTAGAAGGCCTTCCTGTCTTAGAGATTACTCCTGAGGATCACTTTTATCAGACCTGTAATATGGTTACTGTTGCCAGCTCATTAGCAATTTAGTAAGACTTTGTCCATCCTTTCAAGATGATTCAAGAAAGTAAGTTAGGTCCTGTAAGTCATACAGGACCATGCAGACATGCAGTGTCTGCAGTCTGCTCACTGTGAGTCATGTCTGTCTGTCCGGTCCATAGAAGCAGCAGCTTCCACGGAGGATTTGGGTTAGTCCATCTCAGATCTGGAAAGGCTGGCTGCTCAGGTGAAACTGTGAGGAACTTGCCTCTGGCTCTTAGCTTACTGTCCAGCCATTGTGAATGATAAAAGTTTATATAGATTGACAGGAGGAAAAGTTCACAGAAGAGAAGTCCCATAACACAAAATGACATTGCTGAGCCTTCATCTTGTCACTTCAGGAACAGGTCACTCTCCATTATTCATACTTCTGAATTAAAATAAAGGAAGAGAAGCTATGCTTTAAATTTATATGATGTGATTTTTTTGGCTTGATTACAGTTATTGAAGAAAGTAAGTTTTAAGTAAATTCTAACTGTTTTCTACATAGGCGGAGATTCTGAGGCATAATCTTGCATTTTTCACAGATTCAGTCTTCATATAATACTAACACTAGGAACTCATGCTAGTTTACACTGATTTTTTTAAAATCGTTTCAAGTGGTAGGTCTGAGTCATGTTTTAAGTGACTATAACATTGCATTTTTTCACATGCATTGCTACCCGTAATTGTTCTCTGTGTTTTAAATGAAGATTGAAACAAATGAACTGGGAGTGACGTGTATGTGTCGTCTTATTTTTGTTTGTGAGAGACATTTAATCTGTGTATGTCTAAAACAGAGCAGGTCCTCTCAGCTTTCAGTAATGCACTGTCCTACCTACCTACTTAAGAGAAACAGTTTTTAAGGTCTGACTCTTTTCTGGGTAAGAACATTGTAGGCTTAATGCAACTCTCCCACATACATAATTGAATGGGGGTGGTGTGTGAATTAATTAAAAATAAAACTTGTTCCATATTTCATTTTTAAACTTTTCTGTTATCCTCAGGTCATATCCATTGTAAAGTCCTCATATTCATCAGTCTCAATGAGAGGATTATTAGTAGTGTTATATTTCTATGTGGCGTATGTATTATTTTTTATTTTATAGGACTGTAGCATTATGCATATTTCATTCTTTTATAGATTGGGGTGGAGAGAGCTGTTTTAAAGAAAAGAAAGCCATTACATTCTTTTAACAAAGTAAAATGCTTGATGCAGAATAAAACAGAATTTTGTAATGAATAAGAAAAACAACAACAACAACAAACAAGCTTCTCCAGTATATTGAACGTTAGATCTGTGGTAGTCATGTAAAAGTGACTGGCTTTAGCTTTATTAAAATATTCACACACACACAAACACACACACGCACGCACGTTGATTTATGCTCTCCATCACCCAATCTCCCTGCCCCACACCCCAACCTGTCAACAGAAGTCGACTGGAGTTCAAGGAATCAGTCTAAGGGTTAGTCCTACTGCATTGCTCTGACTAGATATCAGTAATGTCCCTCCTGTCCTCTCTTCTACATTCATCTACACTCTTCTCCTTATTGCTGTTGTCAAGGCATATAAGTTTTATTTTGTGTTTTGCATTATTTTCCATTTCAAATTTGGTGAGATGTATCTGCATGTCATGAGTCATGACGATGTTACTTCAGTCTCTCTCTCTCTCTCCCTCCCCCCCTTTCCCTGAGGTATACAGTTTTCTTTCCTTACTCTGTAATGGAAAGATTTGGGGGATATAATTTGAAGCATCTCTTATTCATTCTGCTTAACATTTTGGACATGCAAGGGGGGGCTAAAAACCACTGTGTTGTCTCTTCCCCACTCTTTCTTTCTCTGTAAGATTGTCCCTGTTATTTTTGTACAGTGCTTTGCATTTAACTGTGATAGCTGAGTTTATATTTGGTAAGACTTTGAGTGTGTTGTGTATTGTTGTGACCGTGTATTTTGCTGTGATGAGATGAAGCTTTCATAATGAAATCTGTGACATTCAGCTTGGTATGATTTTATTACTAGTGGTTTTTTTTTTTTTTTTTT
>VXAA01002046.1:1311610-1380235 GCA_013399115.1 Anseranas semipalmata
TTCCAGCAAGTAGAATATTGTCTCTTCATGGCTGGTATGATTATTTTTAGATTCAGTTGTTTGCAGGGTGGTTTTAGAAGATATTCTTGTGCACTTGGGAGGTAAAATCACTTTCAGAGAGAGCAGTTGGGGTCCAGACATTCACCCACTGAGGCTGATTTACCATTGGTCGGAAAGGCAAGTGCCATATGCATCTGTTCACTTACCCAGGAGGGAAGACTTGAGATAAAAACATCATTTGATATCAAAGCTAATTACATGGCAAAGACATAGAGCAATGTAAAAAATTATTGACTTTATCAGTCTGGTTTTGAATCCTGAAACTTGTATTAAATACGAATTGGTGCTCAGATGATTCCTTTTACAGAAGTTATGCTTAAAATAGAAATGAGTGGGTTCACAATTTTTACAGAATACGATTTCTTCCTCTCTCCCTCCTCCTCGCCACCCTGTTCAACAAAAGCAAGCCCACGGGACAACCTACATTTAAATTTCATCTTTTTTTATTATATGAAAAGATGAAGCTGATCAAATACCTATGGGAATGCCTAATAAATGTGCTATGACATTATTTTACAAGACAACTTGTCAAACTTACAACCTAGGTAAGCTGCCGTAGGTAAACTGGCATATCTTCAACTCAGTAATACTGTTCTTCTTTCACCTCCACTGGGTGAAGACTCTTGCACCTCAGTTGTGGCATATGGCAGAACTCTCTTCTGCATAGTAGGATTTGTAGTTTCTATAGAAAATTCAATTTTTATTATTATTTCATCTGCAACATTTGACTTGATCCCTTTACATTATTAGAGTGAATACTGAGGCGTGGCAGCCAGAAACAGCTGTCAGTCCTGCATATTACCTTCATCCATGTTCTTAAAATTTTATTCAAAAGATTTCATATGGGATTATTGCTTTCCAAAGCTTGCTTTATTTATTTATTTATTTGCTTTTTGATCTTGACATAAACGCTTGATTCCTTTTTTTTTTTTTCCCTTGTATACCTTGTCTGTTGCAACCATTCATTTAACTATCTGAGTTTTAAGCTTTCATTGCCTTACACTGAGAACTCCATACAGCTGGGGGCTCCCAGTTCTGACCTCCTGTCACTCCTTATCTAAGAAATGAGGAAGAGCTGTGATTACTTTCTTACTGGGGTGCTGCAAGGGTGATCAGTTACTGCTTGTAAGCTTCTTGGAGGGTGAAAAAGCTCCACCTTCTATTGATCCATTTTAAAGGTCTAAGTTACAGGAGAATAGTGTGCCATAAATGAATGCATAATGTTATCACTGGGAATTTTTCAGGAAGAAGTAAATATTCCCGTGAGGAAAATAGTTCCTTTTGGACTGTTAGTGGACTGTAGAGTAGTAATAAAACAGCTTTTTAGGTAATAACTGTCACAAGTGTTGCCATTTATGAGGAACAAACATGAAAGTGCGTTGGGAGTAAACCTTAGCACAGATGCCTTTTCTGTGCTGAGAAGGTTGTACTCTTGAATACGTGTCTGCTATTCGCTGTATGCTCAACACTGTGTGTGCATTCATTATGCATTGTCTCCACTGTAGGTGGGAAAGCAGGCAGGTCTAGGAACCCAGTGTTGCTCCTGCAAGTCCTGGAGTGAGGAGAAACTTTGTCTTTGCTTCTTAAATGCAGACCTTGTGTTTTCTACTCTTTCAAAGTACATCAGAACAGTAGTCTCACGGTATTTCCAGTGAATGAGGGAAATACGCTCCAAATGGTGAATGGTCGCAAAGATGCCTGAAAGATGCATGGTCCATGGTTTGGCTGTGGCACAAGTCTCTTGATAATTTCTTAAACAACAGCAACAACAAAACAGGCATGCTTGTTCAAACTGAAACCCAAAGCACTTCACTGTTTTTTGGGCTACTATTGCATTCGTGCTGACTTCTGGAAAGTCTGCCCTCCTGATGTTAAATCTTTCAAAAACAGAGAAGGGCCAAATTCAGTACAGCTTTTGTTGATCCCCGATTCATTTCTTTTGAAATAAACTACTACTTCAATTGCATATCTGAAAATAAAGCAAGTACTGTGAATGAATGTTTAGTATTTTTAATATTGTCAGTTTGGTTAAATCATTGAGGCTAGTTCTTCTAAGGTTTTAGTAAGCATTAGCTGCAGACAAGAAGTTGTCTAGAAATGCTTTTTCACCAGAACTTAAAATCTTGTTACAGAAACCTCAGGGACTATGGGGCAGCACTTTAGCAGCCCATATTCAGCTTCCTCCTACTTCAAATATATTCATAGCAACACCAACCAAATCCCATGACTGCTTTTTGCCATACTTTTCTATGATGTCTCCATTGTTGCAAAAGAGTGCACGAATTTTCTAATCCCTTTATAGCAAAGGGCTGAGAGAAGCAGCAGAAATCCTTGGCAACTCCTTCATGTTTGGAAACTTAACCACTTTCGTTGGTACTTTGGTCTTCTGTATGGAGTCTAAATAAAAACCTAGCTAGCTGGGTATCTGAATGTAGTTACACCCTACCTAAACTGCTGGGTTTCCTGCGTCTGTAGTCCGCAGCTATTGTACCTAAACCATTTAAGGAGCAATGCACTGAAATATTCACGTTGCCCTGTACTAAGGATTTTTTTGTAGGAAACCCTATTAAATACCAAGCTGCTAGAAGACATCTGTTAAACTTAATGATGCAGGGCTGCTTCTTCTGTCTCTAAAATAGCTTTTACAGGCTTTCAGTACTATTACAAGCTGTCGACTTTGCTGCATCACATTTTTTTTCTACATTAATCACATGACTTTTGAAGGTCTAAATCTTGGATGATGGGGAAAAGCCAAAAGTGATCACTCTGCATGTTATGCAGGGGCTAAGTGTTGTGATGTCTAAATGATGTAAACTTTCCTTGAACTTGTTTTAACATAGAAAATTATGAAATACAAATTCAGGAGAAAATTGAAGTTTTTTTGGAAACATGATCCCAGAAGCTTGTTCCTTTTTTGATGTTAAACCAGCTTATAAGTACAGTTGTTCCTGGTAGGAAGACAAATAGCAGGACTTTGTCTACCATCATTTGCTGGGTTAGATAAAAATGCCTGGCAGTATCACTGTTATTTGTGATGGCTGGCTGTGGGAAGTCTACTGGTGGCAGTGGGTTAGTTTTGACTGGGTCAAGAACAAGTAATGGCTTGAACAGTTTAAAGAGCCATTAAATGTGATTTCAGCATTAAAAAAAGCTCTATAAAAATTCCTTCCTGGGGGAAGAAAAAAATCTATATGCAATTTCAGTTTTAAATTCAGACTTTCTTGTATCTTGTCATTATTTTCTTCCTGTAAGAATGTGCCTCCTGTCAGAGACCATCCTCTTGTGGTAGTTACTCTAGATTGTGATCAGTTCTTCTACTGACTTTCTCTTTGATAAATTAACTAATCTAATCTTCCTGTATAATATTTCCATATTCTTGAAAATTCTCTTTGCTGTTCCAGACTCCTCAGCCACTCTGTTTTTTTTTTTCTTCTTGTAATAGCAGTCCTAACATCATGATTTTCTGCTTCACCGATTGCCATATAGAAAGCTATGTGAAGACTAGCTCAATACTTAATGCAACAATGAAAATATTTTAAGGAAAAAAGTTGAGCCAGTAGAATGTCAGTGATTTGGTAATAGTTGTGTGGGAGTGCATTCCTACTCATAACTTACTAGCAATATAGCCTTACCCAACTATTGGCTTCTTTGTATTGTTTTTTTCCTGCCATGTATTTTGGGACGATAATTCTTTCCTCTACCTTACTGAATTGTTACATGGGTTAACTTGTTAACATTCGCATGATGCTGTGAGTATCAGACATTCTATTAATTCCAGGAATTATGATTTGTATTATCAGTCTTCTATTCTTAATTAGAGGATTTGGAACATGAATAAATGATTCTAGCATATGCAGAAGCTTCTGTGAGGGCAGCAGATTAAGCACTTTCCGTTTAGCATGCAAACAACATGTGAATGGATTTCAGAGGAATGTTTTCATCTTTGACATTTGAGCTAACTGAATTACAGTTACTGCTCCATAGCACGGAGAGAAAACTTAATTTAGAAACTGAAGCTCTGCAATGCCAGGTGAGATGATTTGGAATGCACCAATCCTCAAACAAGGAAGGTAATCTCACTGTGGTAAGGGATTTAGCTAGTTATATGTAGCTGAACACTCGTAATTGTTTTTTACAACTGTTGTTGAGACTGGAATGTGGCTGAGTTAGTCTTGCTGCTATATTTAGTTGTTTTGTTTAGCATTTGGGACATCAATTCAACATCTGTAGTGCTCTGTAGCACACAGAACCAGCTCAGCTAATTCACACCTTTATAGCCAGCCGCTAACAGACTGAAGATGTGGTGTGGGAGGGCCTGCATTTTTCATATGACTACAAATTTTAAAGTCATTTCAGGTGAGTTAGTTGATGAATGAGATTATGTTAATTTATTTACGAATGTGTACAAGTAAATAAGGGTCTAGGCACCCTTGATGGCATTTAAATATAGAATTATGAATTAGTACATCCAACACCCACTTGAATAGCAATGGCTGGGCAAGGAGAAAATAAGCATTAACTTCTTGCAACATTCTTCTCATCACCTTAGTTGTGATTCTACACCTAAAATGCAGGAGGTGTATATGATGCTTCTACTGGAACATAAGAATTACTTCAGGAAGATTGAATAGACCAGTTGAGATGTCTGCTTGTGCTTAAATATGCCCCCTGAGATGTGGAGGAGCTGATGCTTCTTCAGTTTCCAGACATGTTAAATGTTGTCAAATCCATGTATGAAGCTGTGTTGGCTTTACCTCAAGATCACAATTGCACTGATGATTACGGAAGGCACAGCAGATAATTTCTTGGCCCCCAGTAGACAAAACCAAACCAAAACCACAAAACCTGCTTTCTGTACTGCTCCTTCTTGACCATTCAGTAGCAGCTGGGAATCTAATGCCCAGAGCAAAAGGCCTGCTCAAGGGAAAGTGCATCATCCTCACTCTGTCTCCTGTGGTGTTGCATTTGGCTTTTTGCAAAGCCTTCTAATGCCTCCTTATGCAGGCCTCGAACAAAGAGGTGAGATGAGCTGGAATTCTGTAGAATATTAAAGAGCTTCCCATCATTTCCCTTGAAGGTATTGGTGTTAAAGGAAGAACCACCAGATATAAGGGAGTGAGAAACAAAAGTGCTAGTCATGGAGCTGTTGTTATTTTTTGATAGCCTTGTGTTTAGGACAAGTTTGAAAAGGGAGGGGCTGATCTCTGTGGCATTGAAGTAACTATAAATCATCAGCTGTTACAGCCTACTTACTGGATAAGAGGAATACGTTCTGGCACCCAACTAGATCTATTAATCAGCTCCCCGGTACATGTTGGATCTAGCTGTCCATAAACTAGATGAGATGCTGCTCTTCCAATCCGCAGGGTGTTGACATTTCCATTCTGAAGTGAGAAGAAACTGAGATCATCTACATTTTTCATGACAGTGAGTGAAAAAGCTATACTTTAAAATAGAAGAAAACCTGGGTAAGGAACTTACAATCTCTAACCAAGCAGAGGGTTGAATCTGGGTTCCCCTTCTCCCAGGTAATTGCTCCAGTGACAGACCTATTGGCTATTCGATTTTTTTTCCTTCCCTCCATGTTTTAACCTTTCTGTTGACAGAAGAAGACTTCCCTAACAAAAAAACTGCATCAGAACTAACATGTCTCTGTGAAAAGTCTGTTTCTTATACATTCTTTGGTCAAAATCCCTCCTTCCTTATTAAATTTCTGAACTGTTCTAGTTGTTTCTGGTTTTCAAATACAGGTATAGAGAAAGTAGCTCCAGCCAAGTTGTTGACAAAACAAATATTGGTGGTTTTAGCTTGGAAAACCAGACTCTGAAGTTTCTTCCTCCTCCTTCAAGATGTTGGCCTTCTTTTCAATTAATGGTGCTGCTAAGTGTTGTCCCTTCTGTCACTTAATTTTGAATGAGAAATGTAAGGTTAGAGAATAGATGACCCAAGAGCAGAATTGCAAAGTGTTTGCTTTTGTCTCTTCCTTCTCCTGTTCTTCCCTTAAGCACACTGCAATTAGGACAGGAAATGTCTGGTCCAGCTGTCATGGAAGCCTGATTTATAAGTACAGTTTTGGAAAATGAATATATTGTGCTTTTTATAGCTGCTGTCAACAACTACCAGGACAGAACAACTTGTGCAGCTGGTGTGGGAATCCAATGTCAAAGCTCAGTTTAAGAAAACATTCTGCTTTCTTGGGCAACTGTCAGAGGTAACAACTGAATTTGGCCTTGATTTAATCTTGCCTTTCCAAATTCACAGAGAAACAACTGTCTGGTTGGAACCCAGGTGGAGAAAATAGATAGGGAAGAGTAAATTAAAGAGCAGCATCACTGTGGGTTATGTTCATGATACCGACAGTGAGAGGCAGCATGCTCATGTGTGGTTTTTTTTTCAGCTGATAGATTGACATTTTCTTCCCAAGCCACTTGAGAGGATAGTTTTGTAGAAAATGGTTTTCTTGACCCTTGAGATGCTTGAGACTTGAAAAACTTTTATTTGATCTAAAAGGTAAATATGAGACATTTCAGCTTAAAAGACCAAAACCAAACAAAGATAGGGACTTGCAAATATACCCAACTGACTGATGCACTCAGGAAACATGCAGAAATGCATTTTATCATCTGTAATCATCTCTTTCATATTTTACCTAGAAAGTGTTAGATGTTTTGTGTGGGAGTGAAGAAAGATGAAGTAATAACTTTTGTAAGTGTTGTAGTAACTTTTTAATTAGAATGGATATTATCTGTACCCTACAAAGCATTTGGTTAACATGTCAGAACACACAACCTATAAAAGATTATTAATGTAGATATATAGACTTACATAGTCAATGTGAATAGGATGTAGTGTGTTATCTTATTTTCAAAAAGGATTTTCCAGCTGAAGTAGATGAGAAATGCTAGCCTCTGGGGTGGGATGCCAGACTGAGACTGAAAGTTGTATGGCATGGATTCTCTTCTTGGTGTAGTCAGCGCCCTTTGTGTGCTGGTAGCCTTATCTGCACTTTTTGTATGTTGTCAGCTTTAGTTTCAAATGCGTGTGAGGGTGACAATAGCTCTCAGCTTGAGGGTCTAAGGCACACCTATTTTAGCATAATAAATACATTTCAATGCTAAAAATGGGCCCAAGAGGCTTAACAGGCAGAGATAGATGGTTTTATTAAATATAGCTTATAACAGAAAGCTTTTCATCTGCTAGCAGGCAAGCAAATTACTGTCATAGATGATGTGTAAGAAGATTGACAATGTACCACTTTGGAGTGGAAAAGGCAGGAAAATAGCCCAAATTACCATTACAGAACAAACTTGCTATGTAGTCGTGTCATGCCTCCTCTTTGACCCACAGATTTTCAAAAAGAGAATCATTACTTTTATCAAGGATTTTCCTGACCTACGGTTCATACTAGAAAGGCACCTCATTAGATGGTTAGCAGTATGTGCTCAAAGCAAGGGAAAAATATTGTCAAAAGCACTTCACCTGCATGCCCTCTCTTTTGAAGTATTTTAGGAACTTAACTTCCTTTCTAAAAGTAATTATCCTTTTATTTTAACATCCTTAAATAATAACTATCATCATACAAAAGCTTCTCTATTCAATTCTCCCCCTGTATGCGTTGGACATTTTTGTTAAAAATGTTTTGCATAAGTAGATGCTTAATATATCCTAAATCAAGATATATTGTAAGTACCCTGAATCCAGAAATAAAATAAAAATATAGGTAACACTTTCTTCTCCTGTTTGTTTTTTGCCGATTTAAAACAGTATTTGCAGTGAAAACCCTTTTGCTTTGCTGAAAGTTGGGAATATCCAGCTTTCAGTGGATATTTTTTCTAGTTTCAGTCATTCCAGGTTATACAACAACCTGAAC
This sequence comes from Anseranas semipalmata, assembly GCA_013399115.1. Lineage (NCBI taxonomy): Eukaryota > Metazoa > Chordata > Aves > Anseriformes > Anseranatidae > Anseranas > Anseranas semipalmata. The sequence continues at coordinate 1,319,541 of VXAA01002046.1, forward strand.
GAATACGAACTTCAACAGCCGTGATCCTGAAGTTGTTGAACATGACCTGTATGCCCATGTGAGCAGACATGTGGAATTGGAGCTTGCATCTCAAGAATTTTCAAGTGAAAATACTAAATAGGAGGATTTTCTGAAACTTGGAAAATTGATTTTACATTTAATTAGGTTGTGAAACTGAATTTTTCACAAAAGGGAGATACTGAAACCATTTTTTATACAAGTGTTTTTCTGACATTATACCCAATTGAGATAAAATGTAAATGTCAACAGTTTGAAAGCAAATGCCTTAAACCAGTCAAAACGAACCTGTCAACATGTGTTTTGACACTTTGCCATCAAAACAGCCATGATCCTATGAAATGCTTCTGCTGCATTCATTTGACCAGCTTGAGAAAACACCAAAATACATCTGGTTTCATTCCATAAATTAAGAAATATCCCTTTTTTCTCTTATTTCCAGAAGGACTAATCAGTGGCTGCTTGTCAAACCAACCCCAGGATGATTAGATCAGCCCTTTATCTCACCAGATCCAAGTCTGATCTTTTCAATTTTTTTTTTTTAATGTGCCTAACCCATAAATGATATGTTTCTTATGATTTTGATTTATTGCAAACAGCTAGTAGTTGCTCTAACATTTATTACTCAACACTATTTTCTGCCTACATTTTAATCACTGGCTCTTTTACAGCTGTATTGTACTGTCAGCACAATTGTTGGTTTATATGCTAAGCAGTGGCCCCCATGCAAAGCTAATGAATGTTCTCCTCTAGAAATGTAGATAGCCTTGTGACTTTTAAGTTCTGTAGCTTAATGAGCAAGTATACTAAGACTGCCTTCAACCCTGGGTTTAGCTGTGGTTGAAGCTATTAACTCTTCATCTGTATGCTTTTTGTGATCATACTGAATTTGGCCTTGGTTTTGCTGTTTTTACGGCATTGAGGTGCCGTATGGTCAGAAAGTGTTATATAACCAAATACAAGGCAATCTGTACCTCAAGGAGGTGAAAAATATGTTCATGAAATGGGAGATAAGAGATAATTATTGGCAGGTGGCAAGTACAGAGAAGAATGAGATGCTACTGGAAAACATAGTAGGCAGTGGGTTCAGTAACTGAGATCCCAGCCATTCTCAGTTGTCTTTCAGCTTCACATTAAATGCTATGCAAAAGCCTGTAGAAGAATTATCTGCTAAAGGACACATTCAGAAATAATGTCTACTCTAGCAGAAAAGTATACGAATTTGGTCTCAGGGCATTATTGCAATGTAAATAATAGATAAGATAACAATTAACCAATCCATATTTGTATATGGAGAAGAAAGATGAAGCAGATCACTTACAATCATTAGTGTTGTGCATTTTATATTAAGGCAATGTGCGGCTCCACATTTTCAACGTTGTGTACATGTAGCAGCATGTGTGTTAATACTGACAAGTAAAGTAATAACTGTAATTGTACATAGTCATATTAACTAGCCACAGAAGACTGCTGCAGTATCTGGCTACGCAGCATCCCATATGTACCTGTGGAGACTTTATCACCTTAGCGCAGCTGTTGTATTATCCAGGTAGAGATGCATTGGTTACAGATATCCCAGATATCCCAGCCTACCAAGTGTGTAGACATTGGTATTCAGAAGTTTTTACTGTGTAGTATTTTACCCTGCATTTCTGAGTTGTGTGACACTTTTCTGCAGATGTGGTCTAGCAAGCTAGCAGATTTGTTGTTGGTTTAGGGAGGTTCCCATTGGTACCTTGGGTATTTCTGGAGAAGGGGCCTTGGGGTTGCAAATAAAAGGAAATGTTCAAATGGTTTATGAAGTGGAGGCAGCATGTATTTTCTAGGCTTTGAAGAGTTGTTTTGATTAAAATCCTTGAAATAGTTGCCTTACCCTGTTTAGGTAGTTTTGAATTGCAGTTATTAAGGTCTGTGTCTTTCTTAACCTTTTGTGTTGCCAGTCCAGCTTTTCATACTTAATATTCTTTCAGAAATAGCTACACAATTCTCCCACAAGCAGACTCTCACTGTTTAAATATAAAAAAGAAAAGTACCCCCCCAAACTGAGGAACAGCAGCTGCTTTTCCTAGTGCAGGGGTCTGGCCACCCAGTCAGCCTGGGACGCTTGTGAAAGTTACTGCACCATCCGTTAGGACGTGAATTCACAGCTCGCTGGCTGCTCTGCTCTGACCTCCCCGGTGGGCACTATCTGTGAGGATCCTTACTCTTCTGGAGCAGCTAGTGAGGGGTGTGCTGTAAATGACTCAGTGAAAGCTGCTTCTGGCGTAGGTTACAGCATCCTTGAGGCTGCTGGAACAGATGACCTGATTCTGTGTCTTCCCGCCTGCCTCCTCTTGTCCCGCTGCAAGGAGTGATCACCTGGCTATGCAGCGTTAGCCCGCTGTGCTCTGTGGCTCTGAGCCACAACAAAAATGCATTTCTTAGGGATAGCTCATGACGTTACTGTCCCTTCCCGTTTGCCCTTACTCTAACTGTATAAGCAGTAAAGGTGCTTTTGAAAGAGCTGCTTTTACAGACCTATGTTTCAAAGTAAGTACAAGGTAACCTTACAGCACAGAGCTGCACTTTGCAATTCTCAGCTGTCTGTATGGCAAGGCTGGGGTTACCTCTGGAGGCCATAACCTTATTAGTCATCCTGATTGAGAATCAGAACTCAGACTTGGCATTGGGATGTTTTTCACTGGTGATAGCCTTTTGCAAGTCCACTCTCAAGCAATCACTTACAAGCAGTATGTAACGATCAGTTCACTGGAGTCATAAATCGACTATAGCAGTTAATTCTATAGCATATAGAAGGCTTATGTTTGGGAATCATAAAAGCTTTCTAATTGTGAAATTATTTGTTTTGATACCATCTTTTTCCATTTATCTGGGAGCTGTTTTCAGTAGCTCTGGTTATTTACAGTGCAGTGATGTGATTTATTTTCTTTCTGGAGAGTATATCAGCATTTGGGAGGAGCACCAAGAGATGAAAATTGTGTTTATGAAAATGCAGATTAAGAGGAGAAAAAAAAATACTTTGGGCGAGTTCTGGGATAATCTACAAGACTCATGCAGTTGAAATCTCTGTCAGATGTGCAGAAGGACAAAACCTGCTGATTTCCCTAGGCCTCCCTGTCTTGTGCCAAATCTCTGTAGGACCTGCCTGCTGAAGGGGGCAGTGGAAAGCATTTGGCCTTGCTGCTGTTTCCAACAAATGCTGAGATACTGGTTGTACTCTGAAGGAAGGGTAGTTAGAAACCACTAGTATCCTCTCTTCAGTGCTGCTATCCAATTGCATGAGTAACCCAAGGGATTTACTGTCAGACCTGTAATGATTTTGCATGGATCAAAGACTTTTCAGTCTTGCCTTGTTTCATTTTCCTCTGTCCAGCTCTGTGATAATTCACATGGAGCAGATGTTGCTTGGCTATCTATGCTTGACTTTCAAGTTAGCTGTTCTTTATCTGTCATTATATATTGATTATATAAAGAACATCTCAACTTTTTGCACAATAAGCCGTGTCAAAATTGTTGCAAGTGGCAATGATAGTACATTCTGTTGCCTAAGGAGTTGCTTGGTGTTCTTCCAGCTTTTATCCCCTGTATGTCCTGTTTGCATTTATCATCCTTTATGCATTGCCTGGTATACTACTTCAGTAAGTGGCCAAATCTTCAGCTGGATGAATCAGCATAGACCTCAAATGCAAGCTTTTTTTGGCACCATTTCCCTTCCTAATTTTCAATTCCAGGAGTGAATTGCTATTTTAAGATCAAATTTTTTTAACTTTCTTAAAGCTTACATGTAGACTGTTACCGAACAAAAGCTTTGGTAGGGAGAACTGCTAGTTATGATTTGACTTTCTTAATGTGATCAGCAAATGGAGTTGAGAGAAAGCTCTTTCCGAGTACAATAATATTGTCTGCGGTATCCTATCAGACTAGTTATGAGACTACAGGATGCCTGCATTGCTGCTTTGCTTCTCTTCATTCCAAGGCATAGCATGCTGCATGTATGTCTCATACTTTATGTACCTAAAGGTGAACACTGAATCTGAACCTAAGGTTCGGTTAAAAGCAGCAGTGCATATGATCTCCATTATCAACTGCAGAAGTTACTACAGTGCCAAAAATGGAAAAGCTGCACTTAATTCTGTGCTAATTCTGGACTAATGCATCCAGGTGTCTCTGCAACGCACTAGTGACTGTTTCTGCTTCTCAGTTTGATGCATATTTGTCTGGGTGTCTATGTCCAGCATGCACACAAATAAACTTTTGCATCTAGGAAAGAGTTATTTGAAATCCCTGAAAGGCAGGTATTGTGTCTTAAATACTGCTTTTAATGAGAATAGTGACAAAAGATTTTACTTAGGTTGGATCCTGCTTTAGCAGACAGCTAAAGATGGTGAAGGTTCTGGGATTCATTAGTTCTTTAATTAACTTAATGATTGAGAAAACTATCTTTATTACCTTAAAAGAAGAAATGAAAAGGAAAAAGAAAAGAAAAAGGGAGGCATGAGTCTGGTAGTCTTGTAGCCAAAGTTATTTTAAAATGACTCAAGTTCTTATCCAAGGGTGTGCTTCCATTACTACTTACTGCTCTCACCCACTCTGCAGGAAGTCTGCTGGAAATGAGGCCTCCCAGCATACTGTTCAGCAACTTCCCCATATAGATATCTATGCATTCAAGCAAAACAGACACCTAGTTTTTAATTTAGCTGCTGTACTTCCAGTCTCTGTTAAAGTTCTTAACATTTCTAATCAGATATGTTAATAGAAATGTCTAGCTTTAATTTGTACATTCCCACACTGTAATATGTTCCTAACAAGATGTAGAGGTAATGGATAAATTCCGTTGTATGTAATACAAACGTGCCATTATCTCAAAAGGAGGAAAAAAAAAAAGTCCCTGACTGCTCTTCTGGAATATTATTAGCTTACTGGTGAAAAGAGCTTTGTCACTTGATTGCCATTTTAAATTGGAATATAAAATGGATGATCATGCAGGTTCTTTGTTACAGTTACAACTGGGGAGTGAGCTGGTCATAGTTCTGGCATGCATTAACTTCCACGGCCAAAATAAATTTGTCAGAATGTTTGTTTCTGAACTGGAACGAGCCACACTACTTCCACTAGCAAACTACGTGTTTGCTAATATAGTCTCTTAAGTGCAGAGTCTTGTGCCTAATGGCTCTGTGTACCAGTGATGGATGAACAACCGAAAATGCAATGCTATTCGCATATGTAATTGTTTGAGAATAAGTAAAGCACAAATTTGTAACCACTGATTTGTTAAAGCCATGATTGCATCTTTCAGAAGCTGTGCCAGCTAAAGAGGAGATTGCCCAGCTTATTTGTCTTCCCTCCCACCCTGACTCACAGAGGTCAGTGCACTTAACCAGGCTGCTCGCTGCCTCTTGGGCGATTTCGGGCAGACTGAACAAATTCGCAGCAAGCTGTGCTGGAGAAGGTCTGGCGGTGTTGCCAATCCAGCCCCTCCTGAGCACTCTGAGACAGTATGGAGAGCTGTGTGCGGGCTGCGTGGGCTGGGTGTAGGTGGTTGTTGCTGTCTGTGGATCTCCAGTAAGAGATATTTTAAAGTGTCCTAACCCCCTTTTAAGATTAAAGCATGCCCATACCATGACACTCAGACCCAGTCAAGGTCTGTGAAGGCCTTAACTATAAAAAACATAATTCTGAAAACTTGCTCTATTAGAATGAGAGGCCTGTCCACAACATTTTTTTTTATTTTTTATTTTTTAGTGAAGGCTGTCTTTGTTAAAAACTGGCTATATATCTTTCAGTATTTTTTTTCGGTACAACCATCTACTTTAGCCACTGACATGCAGGGCATGAGTATTTGTCTCAGCAGGTCCAATCACCTAAGGATCTCCCAGGATGACTTCATAAAAACAGCTCTTGCAAGAGTTTTAGTTTCTTTTATCTTATCTATCTCATGTTATTTTTATACTCTATTCTGAGTTTTTGAGAGTTTCAGCAGAATTGTAGGTGCTATGTCATGTCCATGTCATTCAGCACCAAAAGTAATTGCACTGCATTTTTGTTTTGCCGTAGCATTTTGGGTCATTAATTCCCAGTTTCTGTAGGGTCTCAACAGGTCCCTGCTGCAGACACGATTGCTACCAGAGTGATTTTTTTTTGCAGAAAAACACCGTTCCCATGCTGGTGACAAAATGTGCATCCCAGATATGCATATAGCTCTTTTTAAAAATGTGACAGTAAACACGATCAGGTAAATTGTAAACTATAAATACACAGTGCTATTGTATGAGTATAAATTAGGGGTACTGGCTGTTCTGGCATAGAAAGATGTCTCTGACCAACTGTGCAAGATGTGCCCATGAGAAGGCAGTTCTAAACATCTAACTCATTGCCTGTGTATCTCCAGCATACTTGCTGTAATCCAAGATTATTGTTGAAGGGTTCCTACTATGGAGTAAATTATTAAGGAGCTATGGCTTAAAGTGCTTAACTTTTGCCCATATGTGCCTTTTATTATATCTGGCAAGCAAGGAATGCTTCCAGTTCTTACCTGTCCAGTCAGGTATACTTTGGGATATGTAACTTTGTTGGGGATTTATAATGAAAGTTTCTGTTTTATCCCTGCATTATGATTAATTTTATTGATAAGAAATAATTTGTATATCAGCCTACATCCTATCTGAAAGCAAATTTCTTCATATACGCTGGATTTTATTTGAAAACGAATTATTTTTTGCCAGATTCTTGTCTCTTTTATCCACCCCAAGAAACAAACCCATTATAGGATTTTTATTAAATTGCTACACTTTGGTCTTTTCCCCGGGTTGTAGATTTTTGTTCATAGGAAAATGTTTCTAAATACAGAAATATAGTTTATATTGTGTTTCCATTTTCTGACTTGAGATTTATCAGGAAGCAAATGACATAAAAGGATATTTTGTGTTGTAACTTGAGTGAATCCCGAGCAGAAGCATTTTGCTGCATGTACATTTTTCTAAAGCTTTGTGCAACCTCTTTCCCTTTGATTTCCCACCATCTGGTGACCACTCTGATATAATCGACTGTAAATCATTTACAGTAGATACTGGATATAGAACTCATAGGCTGAAATAATAAATGATCATTTATCTTATTGTCGTATAAATTAGGCATTGATTTGAGTTTCAATAGGTTTTGAATAAGTTCCCTTTTCACTGTAGTGGGAAGGTAAACAGCAAAGTACAATGCATAAGTATGTTCTTGTCTGTCTTGAGAGCAGGCAGTGAAATGGTCAGGGTTTTAATTGCATTGTATGGTGAAGTATGCATCAGGAACAAGATGTTTGCAAATTAATTTTATCCAAAATTAAAGATGAAAGCCAAATGAAGCAACAAGGGTTCAAATTAGTTAACATGCTGAAGGAGATCAATGTCAAGCAGCTGGTTAAACTGGTTCATTCCATTAGTTCAGTCTGCTGTTATTTGACAATGCTAATGGCAAGCTCCAGCTTTGGTCTGTATAAAAAAAGAGGGCTGTTTTTTCCTGCAACTACAATTTTATGAAAAAAAAAGAAAAGAAATAAAACTAGATTTATGAACTTCATGATTATTTAACTATTTTTCTTATATATTTTTAATAGGGACTTTCATCCCTGATAAATGGTGGTAATACCTGTGTTCTAGTTTCTGGTAGAATTTGATGGTGATACCTTAAAATAGGTCACTGTTTGCACAGCCTCATATGGATTCTGCCTGGATTACAATGAGGTAAATATAAAAATTTGCTTTATTGTTTAACAGCATCACTGCAAGACTTTAGTACCTAAAATAGAATGAAGGCTTGTTAGAGAGTTCTGACACAACAAAGAATCTTTTGCCTCTGAAAAAGTGGGAAGAAGGCTCAAATAAGACAAATAACTTGGTCTTTCTCTCAAAAACTAAGGTATGTCACACATCACCTTTCTGAGTTGTCCAAGTGAAGATAAAAGCATTCACTGATACAATTCCAACTTACAAATATTTTTAAAGGACATACAGCACTGGGAACCCAGTCATCACTGAGTTTAAAAATAAATAAAATAAAAATCCCCGATCTTCAAATTCCAGTATGTGTTGTTGTTCTCAGCAAAGATTCCATCCCAGGCATAACTGGTTGGACTTTCCAAGGAATATTGTTATATCAAAAGTAACATTTCTATGAAATATTGGCGAGGACTATTGGTGTTGTTATCTGTGACACACTGAGAGATCTCTTTCCAGTATGTTACCTACATAAGTCTGCAAAGTTTATATATGTACATTAATTTATCTCTATTTTAATGTTTTGCTTTGACATTAAATTTTCACTCTTTTCATACAACTTTACTCACGATTTTTTAGTTGAATACAAAGCTACAAGAAAAAAATGTCTGAGCAAGAAAGCTGTCTGGACATTTCATTTACTTCTCTTCCTGTGATGCAGACCCATGTTTGCTGTTTCAGGCACGGTGCCTATCCCGACATTTTTATTCTTATAACTGTCCCCTAGCTGCTGTCAGCTGTGGTGTCTGACTGGGGAATTGTGGATGTCAGTCCCCCAGGACCAGCAGAGTCTATCTAGACAGATACTATCTGCAAAAAGTCAGTAAGCTGCTCAAAAAAAACCCACTATGATTTCCATTTTGTCCAAATAGGACCAGAATATTTGTCCAGCTGTTTACCTTGTTCTGCAGGAGGGAATTAAGGGATGTTCCTTTCTAAGTGAAATCAGCACAAGGAAGCTTTGGAAAGCAACAGTCATCTTTTTTTTTTTTTTTTCCCCCATGGAAATAGTACTGGAATCTAGTGGAAATTTACCTTTTTGTAATAATTTAAACCATGCAACATTGATATGAAATATCGATTATTGCGAACAATTGAAATTTGTCATTCTTCTAAACACTGCAGCTAGGCACACTGATTGAAGGAAAAAATATGGACTTCTATTGAAACAAAAGTACAGTAAAAGCAAGCTAATTCCTGCCTCAAAGTATGTTTAAATAGGACTTTTCAAAGTTCTGTATAAACGTTTAAACGTTGGTATGCCCTAGTCTTTGTATTTCCTCTTCTTGCAAGGCCTTTGAAGTGTGACCTGCATGGCACACACAGCCCAGCTGGATCAATTTTTGTATGTGACGAGTACTTTTGTGAGCAGTTGAACAGGGCCTGGTTCCCTGTAGCTTTGTCTCTCCTGGTCAGATAATCTCGTATATAATACTTTGGAAACTTTGAATCTTTTTCTCTTTTTTTCCCCCTTTTCTCTTCTTTTCTTTCCTTTTAGTCCTTTTCCATTTTCTTTTTCTTTCAAATTTGGAGCATACAAAATATCTCTCTTTCAAGTAGATTTTGCTAGGGCTTAGTATTGTACCTCAGATCATGCTTCTGACCTTCCCTTGTGGAGATATGAATTTGAGTCCATTTCTTCTCCCCAGGACTTCTTTTCTGATGTTGTTTGTAACTTTGTATTTTCAAAGGCTGTATCTTTCTGTCAAACTTTCAGTCAGGATGTCTTAAAAATTATTAGCATGTACTCAGACACCCATGCAGCCACACCACTTTCATGGCTTATGGAACAGAGAGAAAATTTGCAATGACACTACCCTGCTATACATTCACATTAAATATAATTCATGCCATTGACAATATAAAATTATTCTCTCAGTTATTGTTTAATTCAGTTTTAAATACCTGACATGGATACCTATACTGTGCTTCTGGTTAATATATTTTTGCCTTTGCGCATCAAGTTTTTATTTGCCTGGTACTATCATGATCTTGGATCCTTTTCACCAGCACTCTTTGTAGTCTGCAGCCTTCTCGTATATGTAGACAGATGTTGGGTTCTGTTTTCAATAATACTAAGTATCTTGAAATGGAAATAAAGGGGGTGATAAAAGTTCATCTCAAACTTGAGATTAAAAAATATATTTTTTCCCTTTAGAAAAGGATCAGATATTTTTGGTAAAATGAACTTTCTGCACATTTCTATTTTGTAAAACAAAACATTTCTATGGGAAATCATTCTACTGAGAAATGCTTGAGTCACTTTACTCAACATCTAAGGAAGATAGGCTTGTAATGCTCCATAATCTAAATCTTAAAATTGAGCTGTGTAATCAGTATTCAGACAACTCTGAAGAGAAAGGATCAATAGTGTGACAATGATTCTCACCCCTAACACCTGTGGTCTGTAGGATCCCATGCTATTGCTTCTCATTCAGTATCCCTCACCAGCTTGCTGGACTGCTGTTATTATTCACTGTTTGCTTCCCATACCTGTGCTGCATTCAAGAAAAGTCATGGATTTATATTTTATGGTAAGGTTTTGTGACATGCTGTGTAACGTGTGTTCCAGAGTCCAGACACAATTGCATTCATTGGCTTCTCTGTTGTACTGAATTTTCTTACTTTTTTTTTTTTAAGGGGGGCGGGAGGGGGACATCCTTCTGGGTACGATATGTTGATCAGCTGAACCTGTGAGCTGAACTTTGCATGCTACAACTTTCCTTTTTGCTTCTGCTTTTTGTTAGCTTTCTGAAAAGAGGTTGCTTTAAATTGTGCAGAAAGGAAGCGGAGACCACCGTGCGTCACCATTGCTCTAAATGTCATTTGGTATTAATGGCAGACAAATGCAGTACATGTGTAAATATCCGTTACTGTTACAACACCCTATGGGCCTTGAAAAGTGTCACAAAAGCAGTTGGGCTAGGAAAAGAAAATAGAACATTTATTTTAAAAGTTAAATCAAAATCTGATGTGATTTTTCTCTGAGTGCATAACAGTCTAAAATTTTACAGATGACTCCAAGCCTGTGAGAAATAGTTAAATGAGGTTGCAAATATGACTGAGGAGGCTTGTCTGAGTTAGGGCAGTCTGGGGTAGCCCTTTAGGTTCCTGTATCTCGCAGGATCACAGGGGTTTGGGTAATGGTCTCCAGCCTTTTGGTATCTTACCCTGGGAACGAGTCCTGGTCTGGCAGGGGTTGATTCTCTTCATGAACTACACATCATTTATTTCTGAAGAAGGAGGCCAGGTATCGGGAGACATATTAAGATATCCAACTCTTAAAATACAGAATCTATGTAGAAGGTAGTTCCTGTGGGAATTGTCAAATTAAGCTTGCTAATCTGTGAAGCTTTAAATTTTTGGCCCCTCGTTATAATTGGAGATGGTTTAGTTAGTCTGTCTAAAGACTGGGAGCTTAGGGTCTATCATTCCCAGTGGACTATAAGGTAAATGCAGTCTGATTGAGGTAGTGAGGCATTCAAGGATTTGTAATGCCTGGGAGGAGAAAGAAGTAAACCCTTGAGATAAAGTCTCAGGCTAGCTTAATCCAAAAGTATGGAGTTGCATAGGCATGAAGCATAGCAAAGGTAAATTGGAGTTCTCAAAATTCAGACCAGATCATTTTGCTCTAAGTGGGAGTCTTTAGGTTTTGCTGTAGCCTTAAGGGGAATAAATGATATTCATTTTGCTTCCCTTTTAGAGAGCTGCTAGCATCTCTGTGTAAAAATCTGTTGCACCCTCCAAACTTAAAACTGCAGGTGAGTTTTGAAAATACTTGAGTTATGAAAGAGTTAAGATTTTAAAATCTTCCAGTAGATAGTCATTCATGCTGACACTGAAAAGTCAAATAATATGCCGCAGGATATAGTATATATCTGAACTGGTAGAATGAAATATGGCTGCTGCTGCATCTGGTTATAAAATGTGAATTAAAATTTGAACTCAGACCAGAGTGCAAAAGGAATTATGTTTAAAGTGGAAGAATTATGCTTAATGTGGACATAAGAATCGTAATTTTGGGTGGATTTCATGTTTGGTGTATGTATATGTGGTGCTCTACATGGCAGACATTTTGCAATCAATTTATTTTTACTTAAAACATAAAAATATTTCTGTCCAATACTGTGTCACGATGGTCATTTTGGTCTTGTACACCTGGGGAGCATAGAACATGGTTTTAAGCAGAATTAATTATAATAAATGCAAAGCTTCCATGTAAGAGTGCATTTTCTGTTGCAAATCAAATTACATTTTTATGGTACTAAGCTGATAATATTTGAAAGCCTCCTTCCATGAGTGAAAGTTACACCGCCCAATGCTCTTCACTTGTTTTCACATTGCCTTGCAATTCAGTCCAGAGGCTGGCACAGGAAGCAAAACTGATCATGGAGGTAGTGATCACCTTGAAAAGTGGTATGGACTTTGCCTCCCTCACAAAGGTGTTAGCGATTAGCAATTAACAGATTTTGCTTCTTGGGAAGATCATGCAGTGGTAGTACTTGCTGTTACCATTAAGTCAGAAAAATGTAAGAATTATGGAAATGCAGCAGGCTGCTAAAAAGAAAAGGTTCAGTAACTTTTTCAGAATTAATTGGTGTTTTATATTTAGAGTGAAGTAGGAAGAACATTTGCAGAACAGAGCTGGACTTCTTAAAACCAAAAAGGGACAGATTTGTCCTGGTCAGACAAATCATGATATTCAGGGGCATTATTTAAAAATAAGAGTCTGAAAGGAAGCTGAGAAGTGCTGGGAACATCCAGGTCAAATAAAAGCACATGTTGGTGATGTCAGTAACAGAAAGCTGGAGCTGTACCTCAAAATTGGACCTAGATTTCCTTGGGAAAGCTTGCAGGGTTTTAAGCCTCCCAAGTAAGTCTCCTCTGTTCCTCTCTTGCCCTCAGTGCTGGCAGCTTGCAGCATCCCTGGCTGTTACCCAGATGTACTGCTCTTCCTGAATCTGCAGAAATGTTTTGGCATGGCACAATCCTCAGGAAAAAAAAAAAAATTTAGTTTTCTTGGCCGAAGTCCTGCATTGTGGGCCTACCTGCACCACCTGGTTTGGCATGGAGGCGGGAGAGCAGGGAGAGGGCATCTCTGCAGACCCCTCTCCCTCTTTCTCTGAATGTACTCGGGCTGTGCCTGCTGGAAAGAAGCTGCGCTTGAACAGAAGCAGACGGAGCGTGGAAGCAATCTCTGGGAAGGAAGTTATTGTAAATAGCTCTTTGTATACCACAGAAACTTAAAACAGCAAATTTTCCTGCAAAAAGACTAGCTTTGGCAGAAAACAAAATGAAAGAAAACAACAAAAAGTGTTTTTCCACTTGGACGTTATTTAGATCGAGGTCTGTCACTAGCTGTTGTAAAATCCTCATGCTACTGGTCTGGAGAAGATCTTCTTTATGGGCAGGGCACTAAAACATTGTCCCCTATGTTGTCACTTGGGGCTCTCCTACCTTCCTTTGAAACATCTAGTATTGATTACAAGTCAGAAGCAGCATACTGGAAGAAACAGCACAGAGCTGTGAGATCTAGTTTAGCCCTTCTTAAATTTCACCAAATGAATAGCTGCGTCTGCAATTTGGCTAATGAGCAACACAAGGCAAAGAATGTCCTTACCTTTCCTTAGAGAGACTGTGGGTTTTTCCAAGAAGAGCACAGAGCACTTTTTCCCCAGTGGTGAATTACCTAATTTCAGTAAATTGCCTCCTTTCGCAGTTGTACAAGCAGCACTCTTTTATAGCTATAGAAGGAGATGCTGCCAGGTGTTACAAATAGTGCAGATAATACACTATGTTGCCAGTTGCTACCAGACTAAAAGAAAATCTTTTTTTTTTTTTCTTTTTTAAAAACAAGTAATTTCATTAATATTTTCCAAGCAAATGAGCAAGTGAAGAATAACTCCCTGCATACCTGTTTCAGGCACAGCTGAAATCCTTGGTAGTAACTTCACATGGAAAAGTTAACAGCAGCTTTTATTATTCATGTTTTTGATCTACTTTGTGGAGGTAGAACAGCACTAATCACTTAATTTGACTTCCTTTGAAGTAGCTATTGTAAAGCTGAGTTGGGAAGAAGATGCAAATTGTGAGATACCTTGGTCTGGAAAGGAAAATAAAGGGTGATATTGCCTGAAAATGCTCAGTCTTTCTTGTCATCTGTTTTTTGTTTCTTTGTTTTGAGGGGGAAGGGGGATTGAGGGGTGGTGGTTGTGTCAGTGATAAGGAAGAGGTGTAAACTTAATCGGAAAGTATTAAGTCAAATGAATACCTGGAAGAGCTGAGTAACTAGTAATATATACAGAAAACTTCCCCATGTGTAGTACACTATCTGCAGATCTCTGGAGGTGATTTATTTTAATGCAGCTTGAATGAAATATTTCCACTTGCGAACAAATTTGATCAAATACAATGAACATTGTGCTGGAATCCTAATGTAATTCTATTACCTGTAAGCCAGTACATAAAACAGTAATGCAGATGCCTAACAAAAGGCAGAGTGGCTTCTTTGGCTTTGCTGATAAATATCAGTGTAAGTCATGTAAGTCTAATAATCAAACACAAAAGTAAGAGAAAGCAATATCCCTAGTCTTGTCAGAACATAAATAGAATACAGATAAAGGCTGATACTTTAAGTAAAAATGCGTGCTAGATTTAATGTAAGGAATGGTAATGTAAAGCTGAAATTCAGAAACTAATAAAAATATCCTTTGATAACCTGATACACAGCATATCCTGGAAAATACAAACTGCTCTGAAATAAAGATCAGACAGAACTAGATCTGCCATATATCTGGTTTGTTTTCTCATCCTACCACACCATTACTTACGCAGTCCAGGAGTTGGAGGGTACCTGGGGGCTTTAATCTACAATAAATGTCTTCCTTACTCTTGTTCATTGTACCAAAAATTGTCTATGCTTGTTACTCCTTCAACATAACAGTTATAACAATTTTCTTTAGAAGAAAGATGGATTTTTTCTGAGGGAAATATTCTCAGGTGCTTCATAGCCAGGCATTTGTTCAGTACAAGATAAAATTTTGAATATTGTTTCTCTTGGATTATAACGTCCTATTGTCCTTTGTTTTCTGTATGGTCACAGCTGCGATTTTCAACTCTAAAAGTGTGTTAATGAGGGCATACAATTGAAATCCTACCATAGTAGGTCAAAATGAATTTTGAGTTTGGAAGCTGCAGCTGTGGGATTTGAGAAATTTAACATCAGACTGAACTGGCGAGCTATGTTAGCAAAAGGAAAGAGCAAACAAACTCCAGGTGGTCGAGAGAAATGCAGTTTGTATTACGGTGCAGAAATTTTGACCTCAGCAATCATTAGTTTATATAAGCAAGTACTATATGATGGCTACTAAAACACTAAATCTTACAAGCTCAGGAGAGATTTTTTTTTTTTTCTGATCTTTTGCCTTGGGTTTAATAATGGAATTGTAAAACTTTTAATTGGTAAAATGGCAATAGTATTGTGTAGTTTGGGAAGGTGTTGGAAGAGAGGTATATTATCACAGCTCTGAAGTTTTTTTTAATGCTTTTTATTTCTGCAGAGTGCAGTTAGTGGCACAACTTGTTGGCCAGTACAATACAAGTCATGTATGCTGATGGTCTTGAAGAAGAGGCAAGGCAGTGAAGGTAAGACTGCAGTACTAATCCTGGACTAGATTACCATTGAAGGGGCTCACAGAAGGTTGTCAAGTATGTATTTCAAGAATGAAATTGCTTTTAGAATAATTGTGTGTGTGTTGGGGGAGCACTTAGGAAAAAAAGAAAGCAACAAAGCAACTGTGGAAGGAAATTGAGGCCATTGTCTACTGTTTCAATGAAAGGATTAGAATCTTTATTATTTTTCATTAGAAGAAAATTAAATACTTTTCCTGT
This sequence comes from Anseranas semipalmata, assembly GCA_013399115.1. Classification (NCBI taxonomy): domain Eukaryota; kingdom Metazoa; phylum Chordata; class Aves; order Anseriformes; family Anseranatidae; genus Anseranas; species Anseranas semipalmata. Next base: position 1,335,209 of record VXAA01002046.1, read on the forward strand.
CTGTTGGCTGTATGCTATTTTTGCAAACCAGTCAGTACTTAGCAGTTGGAATCAATGAAACTGAAGCTATTTTGTGGAACACATATTTAAAAAAAAAAAAAAAAAGAGCAGTATTAATTTTGTTTAACAAAAAGCAGAACACTCCCTGACTTAAAGGAATGATCTCAACTGAACAGGATAAAGCCCATTACTGTCACAGTGGAAATTCCTTTTGACTTTTCTGACAGGAGGATCCCTCCCATAGTGAAATGAAACTGGTAATCAAATCAAGAGAGATTAAGTTTCCACCAAGTCATGCTGGGAAAAAAGCTCCATTCTGCTTGAAAGAAGCATAAATGAACAGAAACTTTTTCTTCCTCTCCCTTCTTATCATACACAGATTCTGACTTTTGGGAGCCTTGCTAGCTGTCTCTGATCAGGATGCAACAGCTCAGCAACTATTACTTAAAATGATTTCATGTTTATATTCTTCCTGAAGGGAGTTTTAACAGTACACTGGAATAAAAGGAAATGACCTGAGTCTGACAAAGCTGCTGCTTATATTCACACTTATATTGCAATTTACTGCTATTCTTCTCTATTATCTATCTGCTTTCAAACATACTCCAACCATGGACCTAACTTGCCACTGCCATCTACTTCAGCAGCATTGTCATTATCTTCTCTGAATGTATGTAGCTGCATGTTTGTGTTCTGTTGGGTTTGAACATTGGTATATACAAGACTGGAAAAGGCATCATCAGCTGCAGAAGTCATTTGTATGAAAATATTAATCACTTCTGTTGGAAGTTTTTCTTTCAGTGTCCTTGTTTTCTTTGAGGATTTTACCTGTCATGGCTCAAAAAATACCCGTCTGTTCTCTAATCATCTTGGTTCTAGCTTTGAAGAGACTACCCATTGTCAGCAACTAATCTGGCATGTTGTATCTCAGTTATTTTCAGTTGTGTCACATGGTAAAGTATACTGGTTACTTTTCAACTGAGAACTTGAGGAATGACCTACATGGAGCAGTAACCTGGGCATAAGAACATGATGTACTACAACAACACATACAGCTGCTCCCTAATCTATCTGGAATGGTAATTCCTGTTATTATGTGCAAATCATCAAATTATGCACTTTGAATAGACCAGGATCTGATAACAAGCCTTAGGATCCCTTGATCAGTCAGGGTTGTAATATGGGAAGGTCCACTGGAAGCAAATGAACTACTCAGCATACACAAAGTGTGTGCGTGTCTGAATGTGTGAATGTGGAACTTGAATGTAGGTAGGTTTCGTTAATGGATTATCTTAAAGTGCTCTCAGTATAATGGAATAGGTTGTGTCTTATAGACTGCCAGAAAGGAAAATCATAGCTAAATAAAATGCTCAATGGGACTACTTCACTGTGCTCAAATATCTAGCCAAATATCCTCCCTTATGAAACAAATTTCCTGTTCATGTTATTTCAAAAAGTAAAATACAATTTTACATAGCAGCTCTAGAAAAAGGAGGAGCAAAAGTCATCATTTCACAGAAGTGTGTGATTATAGAATTTAATCTGAGCAGGCCAAACCTCTCAGGAAGATTGCATCTGAGTCTGTAATGTTTGGCAAGCCCCAGGGAAATGTTTCTGCTTTTAACAGAAAAAAGCAGAGACATTCTTCCATTTTTCTGTTGGCTGAGAAAATTCATATAATTTTTAGTCAGAGAAAAATGGAAGAATAGCCCGACCTAAAAAGATTGGTTTAGTGTTACATTTTATATTGAAAAAATGAAGGACCTGAGAAGGTTTGTATGTAACTCACCTTTTCTTTTTTAGCCTTGACATAGGCAAGTTTACCTGAAAATTAATATTTTTTGTTGGAAAAAAAAATACATTGTGTCAGTAATATTCTCAAGCAATATAGATCTTAAAGAAAAATGCCAACACTCGCCAGGTAAGTATTTGTAATGAATAATTTGTCTGAATTCCAGAGAAACTACAAATCTCGAAGCAATGGCCAGTGGTGCAGCTATTCTGCCCCTTCTCCCTTGTTTTTGTTTTTTTCTTTTTTTTTTTTGCTCATTCTGTTTACCACAAGGCTGCGTCGTTACTCTTCCTTTGGCAGCTGTGACTTTTCGTGCAAATGTCAACCCTCAGCACAAAATCGTCTCTTAAGCAGTAATTACACAGGCTGCCCTGCAGGAATAGGACACTTACTACAGAGCAAAGCATGCCAGGTACTCTGGCAGTTTTCTATTGGTCCCAGTTTGTCATGTGTAAATACAAAGAGGTGATACAAGATTATTTGAGCAGGGTGTGCATCCATATAGCAGGGGTTGTTAAAGGTAGGTGATCAGTTCTTGTCTCTGCTATCATTTTACCTGGGAGATAAATCACCTAAATTTTATGGTTCAATCACTTCCATCAAATAAAGCCGTTCATACCTGTGTCTTGTAAAACAATTCAGGATCTGCAACATATAAACTCCCCTTGATCCTATATCCTGAGGAGCCTGCTAAATGATGGTTTGACTCTTTGCACTCTTCAACAGAATATCTGAAGGATTTAATCTTAGATAATTGGTCAGTTGTTCCCATTAATAACCTAGATGTCTCTTCCAGGGGGGTTGTGATGGTAGCACACCCTTAATTATTGTATTCTGGATCCACGTCTGTAGTCTAAGTTTCAAAATGCTGTGGTGTTACAGGAGTACTCTCTCCAGAGTTCGACTGCTCACCCGTTCCCAATATTTCAGCCCTGGATAAACTGTGGCTTGATTTGAAAGTTACTCAAGTTATCATGAACACAAAGTAGAGTGATTCTCTTATGTCATGGTAGCAAATTGGAAAGTGAAATTTCTTTTTTTTTTTTTTTTTTTAATTTAAAAGTATTCTCACTCTGCACTTCTAAATGAGTTCATTTTACTTTTAACTGAAGGTTTAATCTTCTGGAAAACCCATGACAGCTATCATTGGAGAACATAAGTCAGAATCTGTGTTAGTAAGGAGCTTTGCTGCAGATGTTTGAAGGTTCAGTCAGATTTTTAAAGAGAAATTATGTTCCATTCTGAAGCAAATGAATAGGACAAAACCCTAGCCTCTCTCATCAGAGTATGGAAGAACATTGAGGTTACCTATTGCTTGTAAATGAGGTGTTTTGAATTAACCTTGCAATTTTATGGAGATCAGAGCTTTTCTGTGAAGTGTACATGATTTTGAGACTGATTTTTTTCTTCATCATGGTTTGAAAGCAACTCTTGAAACAATGAGAACTTCAATACGAATCACTCCTGTTTTTATTTTTGTGTGTGTGTACATATACATGATTTGTATTGTATCTTTCATGAAAACTCATTTTTACTTTGTAGCACAATGAGAATATTGCAAAGCTTAGTGTTTTCTTCAGTTTGCTTTAGTACATGTCTTTTTCTCTTTGGCAAGCAGGCTCTAAGGAATTTAGAACCAGATTGTTTTCCAAGCAGGGACTAAATAATTTAGAAGGATGTGTCATACAGGAGTGAGCTTAGAAACACACTTATGTTGTGTGTGTATTGTTTCTCCTTGTTACCAAAGGCAGTAGAGAAGGCCACCCACAATGAAAATCCAAGTACAGTGTCCAAGACTCATAAATTGTCTTTAGCTTTTTGTGTAGTTCCTCACAGTGTATTTTCATGCATCTGTGGCATCATGGCTGCCTGTCAGGTACCTGGCACCTTGTGATTTAAACTACAGCTGTGAGAAGCTGTGAAAAAAATATGCATTGCCAGAAATTATTGGTGAAAAGTATTTTTCAGTCTGTCTGGTTAGAAAGAATTAATATACTGTGACAAGCCACTGGAGTGAAATGCCCCACAAAAGATTGGAAGGGATTTAACAGAGTGGTTGAGCAGGTTTCCAAAGCACATGTTCCAAAGCACCAGTTCTCATCCTAACAAGCCAAGAGACGGGAGCAAAGAGAGCAGTCTTCAAAAAACATGGCAGGAGGAATGTTGAGGATTACCGACCTTTAGATCTTATTTCACCAGATCAATTGGCTAATGCTAGGACTTAAAGTAGAAAGCTTGTAGAATTGAATCTTGTGATTTCAAAAAGTAAACATGCATGTATGTGTATGGATATATATATATATAGCTACGTATGTATATACACACTTAAAGACAACACTCAGTATCAACTTCTTTTCATCAAACACCAACTGTCCTCCCTGGGACCTCATGTGGAGTACTCTGCCCCCTCTGATACTAGACACGCCAGCAATGTGCTTTGGAGGCTTACTGAACTGGTGAGCATCTCTGCACAGTCTGAGACCTGGTTTAGAATTGGATGTAGGAAGTGGTAAGTTGGCAGCATTTAGAAGTGTAGAGGAGCCTGTGGGTTTTTTGGTTGGTTGTTTCTATTTTACTATCTTGTCCTAACAACTCGAGCAGGCTTTTCTTTTTTGCATTGGTCACTTTACTGCCAGTTTGGAGAGAGAGGAGACTTGAGTATTGCTGTTACAAGCTCTGTGGGTCGTCGAGCTGTAATGATGGCCTTGCACTGTCCCCCAGGCAGGGCAGCCTGCTAGTCTTTGAGCTGAGCTACTCTTGTTAAGTATGCGGTATGGCTGATGCACTGCAGAGGGAAGTATGGGAGGCAAGTTCCCCCATCCACCTCATACGCAGTGACTGAACATTATTGTATTGTAGTCCTGGAAAGGTAATCCTGTGGTTGTTGCTGAACCAGTGTCCTACGTGAGCCATCAATATTTTACTGTAAATGCGTGCAATAAAACCGGCTCTATTTTTACTTACCTATGTGAAGTCATCCTGGCTCTAGGCCAAGAGAAATTGAGATGGCTGTTCATGTTAAGATGAGCAGGACTTGAATTTCTGTGAATGAGTCATAGGTTTCCTTTGTCCCAGTGATTTACTGTTTCAGTGACTTGAACTACCTAATATTTTGGCAATTAAGTATCATCAGAAAAAAAAAATAGGAAAAATATGGAAAACCACTCAGGGTATTGCTTCTGAGCTGACTACTGATACAGCTAAAGGGCCATTATCCTTGTACAATCGTATCTGTGAAGAGATAGCAGTAACAGCAATTTAATAAGCTGTTTTTTTTTTTTCAGAGAAGTCAATCCAGACTGTTTTTACCTACATTGTATAGTGCAGGAGTAATTTCCTCACCTCAGTATTGTACCAGTTCTACATGCAGCACTCCTACAACTACAGCTGAAGCAAGGGAGTTGTTCTCTTTTGTTTTAAGGGACTAATGTCATGATTGACTTCACCTGTTGCCTTTTATGAAAAAGAAAAAAAGAAAAAGATAAAAATAGGGGACAGGCACTGATGCACAGAGAACATAACAGGAATATTTCCTAAGAAAAACCATTGAACTGCAGCAGTCTATGTACCAGAAGGATTTTCAGTGATCCACAGCTGTATGTTGAAATTTTCTCTCATGTCTCCAGCAGAGATGGAAAGAGACAGAGAATCCATCCTTCAAATTTTAGAGTTCTGCAGCTCAAGAGGAAAGCTGTTAGGAGTCTGATTCCAGTCCAAGAGGGCAATTTGGCATTCCTCGGGGTCATGACAGCAATAAAAAGAGCATAAGGAAAAAAGAAATAGATATTTAATACCTTAAAAAAAATCATATTGACGTTGGCACATACTTATTTTCCATAGTATTTTGTGAGATTTTCTGACCACTGAAATAGAAGTTTTTTAATAAAATAGTTATCTTTCAATAAAAAAGATATAAAGAAAAGCCATTTCAGAATATTTTCAGCATGCTATGTATGCGAATGGAGAGAACAGTAACAAACAAGTTTGCCAAAGAAAACTAGATAAAAGCAAAATAAACAATAAAAAACAAAGTATTGTTAATAAGTGGCACAACATGCACTTTTCCTGTGCAATTCTTTTTTTGGCATAGATTCTAAAATATTTGTTACAGCTGGAGTATGAGGCCCCTGTGCTTTCTATATAAGCCTCACACAGGTAGTTTCCAACTACTGAAGCCAAGTGCTTGGCACTATTCAAGAAAGTGATTAGCCATTTATAGGAAGAGCAAGAATAGAATTGTACAGCCATACAAATTGGGATTATAAAAGAGAATGTGGTTCAAAGCTGTTAAAAGCCCTCATACTTCTAACAACAAGCCAGCCTTCAACTAATTTGTATGAGAGAGAGGATTACCTGCAGACATATGATTCTATTGTATAGGTTTTAGCCTGGTTTTATAAGCTCCATTACTGACCCCTGTGACTGAAGCTGAGTTCCGTCTATGACCATTGGCCTAATTCAGCATATCATCTTCAATAATTGTCTTCCTAAATCTTCCTGTGTATTGAGCTTTTCATTAGGTCACTTGGAATTCACACAAAAACACCTTATAGGGTTGGATTGAAGGTTATTTCTTTAATTTTGTGGAATGAGTGGTGATCTTTAGCACCACGCAAAACTAATCAAGTATTTTGTCTGCTCTCTTGTTAGGTTGTCAACTTATTGTTCATAGCAGCTGCTGTGAATTAGTACTTTTTGCAATAGGAAATATGGTAAATACATAAACCAAAATATAATTACAGACAAAACATCTTCCACCATTCTGATTTAATAATAATGTGATGGTTGGGTGTTTTTTTGTTTTTGTTTTTCTGTTTGTTTGTTTTTTGAAACAATACATTTATTTTGTTAAGACCAAGAAAATAAAGCTTTCCTTCCTAGTCCAGAGCTGGAGATCAGACATCTTGCTTTCATAATTGATAAAATGTCATTATATTAAATATATCTTTATTTTCCCTTGGCAAAGAAAACATATAGCATACAAATCCTCCTTGGTATGCAGTCTCCAAGTGGACGCCATCCAAAACCTCCTGAAGTCAATAGAAAAATCCTCATGGTCTTCATCTGATATTGGATCAACTCTTATTTTACCTATGACTAAGATCGCTTTCATATTTCTGGCAAGTTCCTGGATATTACAGATTTGCATGTAAATCTGTACTTACTAAAATATTTGGAATCACTAAGCCAGTAGTCATGAGGTGAAGTCTTCCCCAAATTAAGTTAAAAAAAAAAAATCCCACTGAGTTTCATAAGGCCGACATTTCATTCTTGCTTTTATTAGTTGTGGGCAGGGTAGAATGGAGTGTCTTTTTTTTTTTTTAGGTTTGTACTTTTTCTCCTCGTGAACTGACCATACGTTTGTATTACTAGGTATAGGAAGTTAAGGCACAGAGTTCCCATTAAGAATGATCTGTAACCTTGAAAAAATGTTAATGTTTTTATTTCTGCCTTATTATTCTTCATTACATTGTTAATAGTAATGGAGTTGCATGCCTAATTGCACCCTAATGAAAACTTGTCCTTATATCCACAATTAAGAACAGATCCATTGACAAGGTGTTTGGAAGAGAAGAACTTCCAAAGGAATGGTTGGATCTCTTCTGAGAGAGCTGTAAGGAAAGCAGATTAGAAAATCTAGTTATCACAGCTTTCTTTTTTACTATCCTTTTCTCTAGTGACTTACAGATCAAAGTTAAGTTTCACAGCTTGCATTTAATGAACTAGTTTGGATTGTGACTTGTATTAAAATGCTAAATAGAACATTTTCTATCTTCTATTTGTATTTCAGTCTTTTCTGTATTTAAACAATCCAGCAAACTTTACGTTGCTTTAATTGAACACTGTTGATCAAGTTTCCACCAGTCTCCATTACCAGCTCTTTACACAGAAAAGAACTGTATGTTCTTCAACCTTGCTCACAGGACTGGTTCTCTTTTACTCCAAAACAGTAAAAAAAAGAAGAGATACTTTTTTTTTTTTTTTTTACAGCAATTTCAGATAACTACCTCTTGTGATGATAAAGTATTGCAGGATGGGGAGATTTAAAAATGTTGTGTTTTTAACAGGAAAGATGTATATTTACTATTAAGGGGTGCAAAGACCAGAAAATAGATGCTACTGCTGCTCTTGCAAAATAAGAATGCCATAGACTTGAAATGGTCTAGGTGAAGGGACCTTGTAATGTGTCACAGGAAGAATGCAGCTAATCGAAGCTGATACTTTTGCATTTCTGAGGTTTTCTCTATGTGCTATGATTTCCTGTGGACTTTTAAGCAATAACCTTGTTATGGACATTTAGACAGGTTGTAAATATTCTTCCATGCATGTAGCTTTAGAAAAACTATGCATTTCAAGGAGGACTGCAAAATGCCGTCCATAGTGAATGCTTCTCTGCCCCCCAAAATTGATTGTTCCACTCCATATATTTTTCTAAGCCATTTAAGTGCATCAGATGGTTATCGATGTTTGACATGCTAAGTGATGGTCTGGCTATAGTAGCACTTGTGTGAGGTAAGTGAATTGTTTCCAGTAAACTTGGCACATCCATATTGTTAATATGCTACCACCTACCTTAAAAATGGTCAATTTGTTACATGACATTTTTGGATCAAGAGGGTTGTATGGATTAATTGTGTTCATTCTAAATATGTATCATGGATTTTTTTCTAAATTACCTGCCCTGTTATTTTTTTGCCTCTTCATAATTGATTTTCAATCTATCAAGCACTTATTGTTTAATGCATATTGCAAAATAAAATGGTAAAAAGCAATAGATTTTCAAGATTTTTGTGTCCTTCCTCATGATAGGATTTGCAAACCCTATTGTGCCTTATCTGAAATTGTGATTGTCAAACTATGTAGAAAGGCAGAAATACTGACATTTTTTTTTTTCCACGGTAAATTCATTGATTAGCATTTTCAAAGCTCTAGTGAGACGTAACTGAATCAGCTGTTAAGTAATAAACAAAAAGTAATAAATATGAACTTCCTGATGAGTGAGTTATTTTCTTCTCAAAGTATCAGTAAGCATAGGGAAATAACTAGCAAGACGAGTGGGATTAAAATGAAATTTTGTTTAAATTGTCGAGCGTGTTATGCCCTTTCTCTTGTTCTCATTATAGTTCTCTTGAAAGATATACTAGAGACATACAGTTATTGGAACAGATATTGGTGAGAAAAGAGTGACTTAGCCTGAAAAACTTCAGTGTCCTAAGATAGCTTGACAGAATTGTGTTTCTGCTTGGTCTGAGGGATAAGTTACAATTACAATATACCTGAAAAGCAGCCAGAAGAAGATACTAGGTTTTGATTTTCCTGATGCAAATCTAAAGCCTCTCAAGTCAGGTGAAGGTAGCTGAGCCTTTGTTTAGTAGCTAAGTGACAGAAGACTTGCATTATTTTTTTCAAAAGCTAAGAGGATATCTGAGGTGTAACTATGTGTTCAGTTCAATGTTTTAAAGAATATTTGGTATGTTGGAAGAATTCCAAGGTTTTTTATACTAGTTTCTTAGCTTTTGTCTTGTCTGGTTTTCCTGTACTTAATCAGATATGAGGTCACAAGCTTACATGAGTGAGCAAGCTCCTGTTGACTTCCATGTAAGTTTTGTTGATGAGGTGACACTAGGGTTTGTGGGAGTACAGCTCTGTGTTGAAGGACTACAATCGCTCATGCTGAAGTCTATAGGTCTAGCAACATGAGTTATTGATGCAGCATAGAAATAGTCACAATATTTATGGTCAGAGCTTTGGCGTGTCCATCTGACTCATCTTGCTTTGCAATGATGTTTGAGAACAGAAAACTTCTCCAATTTCTGAGGTGTGTAACATTTTGTCCTGCAGCTCTAGTGCTTTTAAAAAGGACTGAAGATATTTTCTTAATTTATTCTGGATAACGGGAAGTTGCCATATCTTATGACATCTTTAGAAAGACCAATCATACTTTTAATTGCTTAATTAATCACAGCATGAAAGGGGCACAATCCTCAAGGACGTACTTTTTTTTCCATGACTACAAAGTTTGGTTGTCTGCTTTCTTCATCAAAGCTAGCTGTTTGATTGTAGAGAGTATAGCTAGAATGGTTGATCAAATAGACTCAAGATCATCGCTGACACTCTGTATTATAAGCTGACTGACCTATAAAGCCCAGCTAGATATTTCTAGCCCTCAGGTGTAGACGAGTGCATGTGGTGTCTGCCCCAACTGTCAGAACATGCCCTTCTGTTTCAGCCAAACATAGATTAAAAAACAACAACAACAACACAAAAACAACAACAAAAAAACATAAACCTAAAATATAACAGAATGCATAAATGCAGAGTTGAGTGACTTGCCAAATGGAGAAGTGCCTAATCTGAGAATAGTTGAGGATCCAGGTTCTCTGTACCGGTCAATGGACTCATTAGTTCTCACTACTGAGAAACATGCTGCTTTCTTTGTCACACAACCTGTCTCATCTCATTAGCAAAATGACTTGAACATACTGACAGCATGTAATGGTTTTCACCGCATATGCTAAGAAGTGATTTTAAACCAATTTGCTGTTTTCTTTGTAGGCAGAGTGTGACTGCTGATTGTTGCTAAGGTCCCTTAAAAGTTATTCATTAACCACAATTCCTATAGGTAAAATACGGCACTGTGAAACAGATGATGCAATGCACCAGCATGCTTATTTCTTTCTCTGTATATTAATGAACTCCCACTCATTCCCGACTAGTAGCTCAGTACATTGTGGTGAATGCATTCAGACTGAATCAACGTGTAGTGACTCAACAGACAGCTTCTACATTAGCTCATTGTTTCCCTGAATGCTGTTAAAGTGTAGCTAATTCTCAGAGCTGAAAGTTCAGGATTTTTCAGATACATTGTCTGCATCTGATAAACATATTTGGATGTTAGACTTCATTCTTCTCATCAAGTACCACCCATCTTACTGGATCATATTTATATTTTTTCCCCTGGTGTTAATGGGGTGATCAAAGCTTTCAAGAAAGGTCCTACAAATCTGTTCTTTGTATTTACTATTGATGATAAGAAGCACACCACTTAGCAACCTTAAGTAATGAGTTCTGCATTCAGCAGTGACCTAATGTTTGAGTGCTAACCAACATTCAGCAAAGAAAAGTTAAAGAAGAACTGTAAAAACACTTTTCATATTGTCTCATATCTCATAGCAAGATGCCTGTAAAGAGTTGCTTTAAGCAATGGTACTGTTTTTTTCACATTATTGCTGCTAGATTTAACCTTCTGTCCACTTTCTACACTCTGTACTTAATGGGAGACTGGCGCATACTAGAAAAGCTGTTTAAGCCTGTTATAATGCTGTAGCTCATTGGTGGTGGTTGATGTTCTTTGCACTGTTGCCGTAAGCAGAAATGGCATGAACGAAGTTAAGCAGTGACTTGCATTGTTTTCAGGCAAGACTTCAGGGCTACCTGACTTAACGTAACTGGTTGGGGGACAGCTTATATTTTAGTTTTTCTCTGGAGAACCCTAAAAATAAGTTTCTACATCAGTATTCTTTTTTTTTTTTTTATGGAAGCTTTGTTTTTGTTTTATTTTTTGTTTGCTTTGTTTTTATATAAAACAAGTTACACAAAATTTCTTCCTTCTTCACCAGTTTGTGTCTAAAATTAAGCCTTTAATGTCTCCAGTTTATTTTCTCTTGAGTTAATTTTTGGAACTGTGTTGTGATCTGATGCTGGTAAACCATACTAAGTTTGGAAAAGTGGCATTTGTTCACTTGCTTTGCAGACTGTCAAGTTCTAAAGGTAGAAAGCAAATATCCCATTTGGATATATGCATTCACAGCTTTCCTGTTCACTGAACTTGCTAGAAGCAACATGCATATTACCTGGGTAGAAGAGTAGAGTATTCTACCTGGTACCCGATTGCACTGGATTTATTGGCATGCATCCTTCACAGATGCATTTGTCTTCTTCTCAGTGCTGGTTTAAAAGCTTACAACCTTGGGTCTCAAATAGGTTATGTCATGTTAGGGGGGTCTCTGCCCTAAAGTGCCGCTGTCTGCCTTTTATTTTGCTACTTCAATGTTTTTGTTGCAGCTTCCTCCGGTTATATCTAGCTCAGCCAGTAGCCTATGGCTCCAAGCAGCTGTCATTTGATTTAACCACTCACAAATCAACTAAGTCAAAATTAATTAATGAATTACTGTTTCCTTTCTTCTGAGCTCTCCTAAATAATTCATTTTTAATTTATTCAAAGTACTAAAAACATTTGGCTTGGCATTATTTGTCCAAGGTGACTATGAAAATGGAAGTGTTCAAAAAAAACATTAGGAGAATGTTGTTTTTGAAAAGCTATAAAATTGTTTTAAAATGCCTGGTTTTATTGTAGATGAGGGGAAAAAACGTAAGCCTTACTTGCAGAAGCGATGGAAGCTAAATAAGAAATAAATGTGCAATTTTATTTTATTGTGCATTTTATTTTATTTTATTTTGTCTTTACATGTAAAAAGGGTAAAGATGTTCAGACAGACAGCTTCCACTGCCTCACAGATGCACTACAGCTCCTTCCCATGAATAAGGTGATCTTGTGGTTTTTCCAGGTGGGAGCTCTGCCACTATTGATGTCATTGTTGTTGGCAAACCAAAAGGGAAAAAATTAAGCTGTTCCTACCACACAATGCTATTCTGTGGCTTTTAGCATCAATAAAGAGGAGGTATGTCTGGCATCTTTGCATTCTCAATCACTACAGCACAGCCTTGAAAGAGTAGACTGGCACAGAGACACTGAAGAGAAGCCAGGCCTATGTACAAAGAGTTTATCCCTTTGTAGCTATTCTAATATCTGTATGATTTCCCTCTGGAAAACAGAACATCTGCTCATTTGAAAGGCTGTAACTCTACAAATTGCCCTCTAACCAAAGATGTTAAAAATGACAGTTGTTTTGTAGGAAATTTCAAAAGATATATATGTTTGTTTGTGTTGCTGGAAGAAGAAAATTACAACAAAGCAATGAATTTTTTTTTGCATGTCATGGATGTTCAAACATTGTGCTATTTGGGTGTTTTGCAAACGGTTTTGAACAAAAATACTTAAAAACTGTGCTGAATTTGTGTTGCTTTTGTTTCACATGGTTAAGATGAGCTCTTCATCCTTGTCAGCGTCTTCCCTTTGCCAACATGCCACATGTGCTAGGTTGCTTTATGAGCCAATCTTTGCTGAGAGCGGGTGCTGAGCAGGGAGGGAGCCGGTTCCTAACCTTCTCCAACTTGTACTTCTCGCCTGCCTTAGTGCAAAAACATTTTAAATTCAGTTGCTAGACTTGGCGTTCAAATGGATTTTGAGCCTGAGGCTTCTGAACATTTTTCTGCCACCTTCTAGTAGTGCCAGCAGAGTCAGGGCTCCTCACCCCTAACTCTCTGGAGAAGAGCTTGGTTCTGCCCCTGTGCATCCTCCTGCTGTGACCCAGCAAGCTGTCTGACAGCATCGCTGACTCCCTTGATGGCTCTACTTTGTTTATGCACTTGAGTATTTTGTATGCAACTGAGGTGTATTTTAGAATAATACAGACTACAGAAGTTTCTTAGTTTTTCTTTGGGCATCCCTTTCCCTGGAGTTCCCTGCACAACTTTTCCTCCTCCTTTTTTTGGTCCTTGCTTTTATTCCTACATGAGGCCTGGAATCACTCGCTGGCTTTACAACTTGAACAAGAAATTGTAGCTGTTTGGCTTTATTGAAGAAATACTATTTTGTTGATTCATTATTGTCATTTTGTAAAAGTAGCTACATCTATAATATTTTAAAAACATAATGGCGGTAATTGCTTGTGTTACTTATATTTATGGAATAAAAATAATTGTAACTTTTACTAGGAACAGTTCTTAAATATTTGCATTAATAATTAATTACTCGGTGGGAACTAATTGCCTGTCACAGTGATGTGCAGCATGAGACACTGCTTTGAGCGTAATAAATAGCAGGCTGTTCTCATAAACATATGTTGAAATCATAGTCTCTGAGTAATGAAAATCATGCATCATAAAGAGAACAGTATGGTAGAAGTTCTGCAAAACAATCTTAATGTATCACAGATCCTGACTTGGCAATTACAAAACACATAGCTGCGGTGGAGCAGATTCCCAACTGGCATAACTTGCTGTAATGTCATAAAGCTGATAAACACCAGTTTAGAATTTGGGTGAAGATAACGAAGTTCCTGTCAAATATGTCAAAAGCCTTTGAGGTGCATTCTGCAGAGTTTTCTAGATTTCGTTGCTCAGCTCTTTCCAGTACTGTTGTGTTTAATGCTTACATTTGTCGTTCTACTGAATTGGAGTAGTTGAGTTATATTCAGCTGCAGCTGGGGCACAGTTTGGGATTTGCTTATCAGCCCTTTTCTGCCAAGAGCAGTACCTGTTTACTAAGCATGCAGGCCAAGACAGCAATATGAATCTACCTGGAGTCCCAGAATATGTTAGTGGAAGATCTGAATTTCTTTCATAGGAGCTTGGTTTTGTCTGCTTCAGAACAAACTTCTCTTTACTTGGTGCCTGACATTCCTTCTGTTCTACACAGGAGAAAAAAAATAGGACTGAAAAAGGACTGATCCTAAAAGTACTGTCATCTCAGCCAGGGATGATGCAGAGAGGGAGAGGGAGGTAACTCTGAAGGGCTGTGAAAAGCCATTGATTCAAAAGAATCTTCATAATTTCTCTCTATAATCATAGGAAGCTGAGGGGTAGCATGTGTAGCTGAGAATTTTTTGTTTTGCTCAGAGTGAGAGCTAAAATCTTTTCTGTAGGAGGGTCAGTTGAAGCTGAGCAACTATTCTTAAAATGGTATCAGTTTAACTGCTTACTGCTTGCGTGGCAGAATTAACTGGGAATGTAAAAGTTCATACAGGAATATAGAACTGTTATTCCAGGTAGTGTCTTCAAACATTTCTGTGAGTGGCCATACAACCTGTAATTGGAGGTTTTCCTGTCTTGTGGAGTACTTGCCAATTTGGTTTGGGATATCAGGGAAAGATAAACCTGTAGGACAGTTCAAGTTAGAAATGGATTCCTACCTGTGAAAGAGAATAGATGCAACGGACAAATAAATGCACACTTAAGGATTTTATGTGTGAAAGTAGATAAAGCTGGATGTGAACATTTGTAGATACATGAATTGAGACAGCAATGGAAATACATCCTGAATCACCAAGATTAAGAAAATTGCTCAGTTACACCTTGGGGTCTGCATACTCCCTGAATAATCTGAGACTGATAGCTCTCCCACACTGCACAGCACTCCCAGTCAATCAGTACTTATCTGCCTTTCAAGCCTTCCTTATGAGTTATCATTGCTGTCCGTTATTACTTAGGCAAATGACAAATTGAGACTTCTGTTTTTCTGCCAAACCCAATTTGCTTTGTTGTCTTTCACTTCTCCCACCCTGTCTATCTCAACCAGCTCTTGCTTTCAGTCTGTACTCTAGACTGTAGCTTTCTGGAGCAAAGGCTGCCATTTCAAAGAGACTGCTGATGGCATTCCCAGGTATTGCCATTATAGGAGCAAAGAACAATTTCAGTTAAAAAACCTGTAGTCTCTTAGTTAAAATGAACTGGGAAGATTTGGATAAGAAGAAAACCCCAACACTTGTATATATAAGGCTGAGACTGAAATCAGGCAAAATTTCCATTCACTTTGGAAGATAACATTTCACATTGCATTTCCATCCTGGGTGGGGATGGTTTTCTTATATCTAAATGCTGCAGTACACACTAACTTATGTGGGTTTCTGTTGTATTACACTGGAAAAGACTTTATCTCCCTCCTTCATACCCCCAGTGGTTAACAAAGAATACGTAGTGGATATGTGGGATCAAAACAGACTGCTCTGCATTCTGTAGGATTTTGAAATATTCCAGTTTTTCCTTGTTTCTCCTTTGAACTCATGGAAGGCTAAAAATAAATATTGTAATTCAAGATACTTGGGGAAAGAACCACTGATTATGGGCCATCTTGAAATTAATTAACTGGTTATTTTTTTTAGGTTTAAAAGATTCTAAGCACTGTTATTAAGATGGTACTTTTTTGCCCCTACAAATGAAGAGTGTTACTAAGAAGGGGCAATGTGACCAAATTTTGTATTAGTGACTCTTAATTAAAGCTGATACACGGAGCTCCAAAAGAACAAAAATATCATTTGTCAGTATTCTGTCAAGATTCAAAAATACAAGGGATATCAATCCTAATGCTTCAGGGCATGAACTGATTTCTTGCTAGGATCATGAAGATATTCTCCAATGTAACTGAGTGCAACTGGCTAGCTAAGCTATTCTTCACTACTGAGTATTGGAAACTGTAAGTGTGGGCCATTGCCAGAGGTAGACTGCTAGATCTAATTACCTCATTTTTTTTCTCCAGCAAGGTAGTCTTGAAACTCTTGAAAACTAATATTTTTACCAGACTATGAGAGAGAGGAGGGGATAGGGGCAGGAGTGAGAGAGAGAGAACGCGTAAGAGCACTATTTTTAGGTTCTGTTGTGTAAAGCAGTTTGAAATTTGAACTTCCACTTCTGCAAGCATTATGAGTTTATGCTTTATTGGTAATGGTCTGTCTTTTTTTGGGGAAAAATGGCTACAAAACTTGCTCTGAGTTATACTCAGAGCACAGTGGGCAGAGATTTCTAACTGGCCTTTGGAAGTAAGAATGTATGGGGTTGGTTCAGTTTAGACTGTTTGCTTCAAGTTTCTATGCAAAATGGTTCTGGTGGGGAGTGAATGCAGTGTGAGATTCACATTGACTATTAAAGATGTCTAGAGACAATCATTAGTGAACTCCCCAAAATATCCTGGTAGGAATTCAAGTGACCAATGTTTATTACCTAGGTAAACCTCCGGTGATTTCAGCCCCAAATGACTGCTGCAAGCTGGAGGCAGAGCAGAAGCTAAATGAGGAAAGAGGGTTGCTCCAGAAGGGGATAGCTGGATCTCAGCCCTTCAGGTTGCCACAGCTCTGGTCACTGACTCAGCTAGAGGGGAGGCAGTGATGGAAAAGCATAGCACCCTAAGGTGGAAAGAGACAGGGAGCCTGTGGCAGCCGGAAAGCTTTGAGTTGAAAGGGAGCAATACCTCAGCTGTAATGAGAAAGGAGAGGGGCTTCTGAAGAGAGTGTGGTCTCATTTGTGTGGAGGAGCTACTACGGGAAAATCCCCAGGCATATCCAAAAAGCTCCAGCCTATGATATATATGTAACTATGTGTAAAGATTTAGATATATATACTATACCTGTGTATACATCCTGTAAGCCTGAATCATTTTATTGGAAAGGAGACCAGCTTATAACTAATATTTAATTCATCAGGTACACGCTTCTGTGTGCATTTATGCCCAGTTTGTACATATTGGCATCTGAGACTGGAGGAGAAGGTAGTATTAGGTCTTCTCTGTATGACTCACCTTTCTTCTTTAGTGCATTTAAACAGCCTCTACAGCTCTCCTCCTGCCCCACCAGGGAAGAATTCTCCTCTTTTCTCATCCATGAATAGAAAGTAGTTAAGAAATGCAGAATGAATATGCTCAGTAGTACTAAGAACTGACACATTGCCAATCTGTGACATTGATGTTTAAGCAATAATGTTACAAAATTAGCACTTTCACTTAGTTTAAACTGAGTTACTGTATGCCATGTGTCCCTCAATTTTGCTCATAGTTTAGATTTGTTTTCTGAATGACTTGTGCATGTACTGTAAAAAGTACGGTGTTATTTTAAAGTTTATTAACATTCTTTATTTAAGTTGTCTTGAAGAGCTGATGGAAAAAATAGGATACTACAAGGGAGATTTTATTTTAATTGTGAATTTATACAACAGTATGGGGGTCGTAAGTTGGATTTTGAAGCAATAGAGGATCTGGTAGTTTTGGTTACTCGGTGGTATCTTTTGATTTGCTTCCTATAACCTCATTAGAAACATGGAGTTGCTTGTACCTCTGTGAAGAGACCCTTACTGTGAGTTCAGTCTAGCAATCTACATATCTTAAAAAAACAAAAAACAAACTTTTAATTAGATGCATTTTTGTTGGTGAAGATATAAGATTCTGTTTTCCTCATCAGATGCCACCTATATTTATTCTTCAGTTGCAGCTGTGTGTGATCAGTTTGGATTGAACTTGAGCAGGGGTAGAAAGCAGAGGTATAACTTTTTTTAGTTCTCATTCTGTAAGGCCTTGATTGGTTGGAAATTTCTTTATACAGAAATTTTGTTGTAGTAATTTACTTTTTGAAGTAAATAGTAAATCTAAATGGAAGTATTTTTTAGTTTATTTTAAGGAACTATGGTTGCAGGTCCCTTATGGTTTCATTATGCTAAGATAGTCTTTTGAAATATATAGATTTAAATCATATGAAAGAATGAGTTATGACCCCTTTTTATTGCCCTTGTCAGTATGAAGCGTGCTCCAAAATCTAAATAAAATCAGTGGAAAGGATTCTCTCATTGGTTGCAGAAACTCAGAATGCTCTTTTGATGCTGGGCTTTTCCAGCACGCTGTTCCACTGCAGTTATTATGTTCTAAGTATCTGAATTATATTCATGGAGTTGGAATGTCCCAAGTTCAACAAGCTACTTACTCAATTACTGTATTGTCAGTAGATCAAGAGGTTAAAATCCCAAATCACAAGTGAAAATACCGTGCAAGCTTAATACTTGGGGCAAATCCTTGAACTACATTCCTAAATATCTTTTCTACAGGAAAATGGTAGAGACTTTTTTCCATTAAAAAAAAAAAAAAACACTGCAGTTGAAATGTTAAAAAACACCCTCTGTTATTTCTGCTGAGCAATATCTAGTTTGGCTGAGCTCCTGATTTCGTATCTGCATAATGACTCCCCATTACATTTATCACATTTTAACGTGAACATTAATAAGCTTCTTGCTCTTATGGTATTGTTAACTGTCTTGAGCCTTGTTTTATCTTTTGTGTAAAACTACATTTTAAGCTTGGCATTGAGCTAATAAAGACACGAAAATAAACAAGTAATTCTGCATAATAATAAGCTCTAACTGAAATCTCTCTGACTACACTCTTTACTTTTTAAAGAAAAAAATACATATTGCCTGGTGGGTGGCATGAGCTGACCTATTTAACTTTTTTCTTAGATAATGGATTTGTAATAAAAGAGAAATCACCCTCTATGACAATCCTGTAAATTCTCTGTGGTTGAAATTCCTTGTGAAATTGAGGCTTTGCAGGACTATGGCCTTAATCTTCCCATAGTTCTGTAATTTTTGACTAATGTCTCAAAGGTATTTAAAATATAAAATCTCATTTTTACGTTCATGTATATTGCCCTTAACTACTGTGGTCTATCTTCTGTTATTGTCTGCCTCACATAAATGTTGGTAGTATAATCAGAGAAAGAATAGGAACAGGCATGACTTATTTTCTTTAAGTAGAGAAGCTGGAATAACAATGCTACCCTACCCTACTTAAAATATATATATATATATCTTTTGTGACAAAGGATAACATTGTAGACTTACAAAGCATTATATCTTGGCAGAGTAAATGAAAATATATTTAGGTAGATTTGTCTTATTTTGTAAGATAGCAGATGAAAGAAGCACCCATATCCAATGATATGTTTGAGTTAAGTTTTAAAGACAGGCCAAAGAAAAGAAGATTTTGGTTTCTTGGTTTTGTTTTTTGCTCAGATATGATGCTTGATACAAGCAACAAAAGCATCAGGTTTTTATCCATATTTTCAGCACTGTGTCAATCACGGGAATGAAGAAGTACATCCTTTGTAAAGTGAGCCACTGTCTGCATTATGGTTATCCTGTAACCTGTTCTAGTGTGCTATTGCTAAAGGCCTCTCTAATGATGCCACCCTATTGAAATATTTCCTCTAGTTCCTGGTTATACTGCATACCAAATTGAACTTCCTTTTCAGTTAAAAAAAAAAAAAATGACTCTATATATTTGACCTTGTGTCAGATCCTCCAGTGGTGAATGTTTCCACGACTCTGTTGAAGTGAAATAAAAAAGAAAAGAAAAAGAATACAAAGATACAAATATGTATGGAAAAAAATCTGACATCCTGGAAAAAAAAAAAAAATCCTAAATCTTATTTCTCAGTTACATTCAGATAGAATGCTTCATAGCAATGGTGAGGATACTCTTCCTTGTTTTACTGTCTTATTAATGTGCATAAGAGTTTTCATGAGGACCACTTTGTAGAAATTATCTAGTATTTATTAATCACAAATCTTTTGCTTTTTCACTTCCCTTTTTATCACTGACTTATTGACTGAATCTAAGAAATGCTGTTGATGGGATTTATGCAAGTATGTAAATTGTAAGTAACACAAACATTGATGGCATGTGGGACTGGCAGTTTGTTGA
Organism: Anseranas semipalmata; assembly: GCA_013399115.1. Classification (NCBI taxonomy): domain Eukaryota; kingdom Metazoa; phylum Chordata; class Aves; order Anseriformes; family Anseranatidae; genus Anseranas; species Anseranas semipalmata. The sequence continues at coordinate 1,355,359 of VXAA01002046.1, forward strand.
GTAGCATTAGCAACTCAACCAGAGGAGCTGTGTCGTGGCATTTTGATGGTACACGATAACAGATGTGTAATTCATAAATCAAATATTGTAAATGGTGTGAATAATCATATAATGGAAAGAGAAGAGTTCTCAGTCATTATCTCCACATTTGGTTACATAAGCACTAAACAAGTGCTGAAATATTAAACCCACTGGGCTTGCTGCCAGTACATTTACTATTTCCCTTTCTGTGGACTTATATGCCTTTTACTCTGACAGAACTTCCACTGTCATACATCTCACTGATGCATATTTGTGAAGACAAGAAATATACTATCCTGAAGGATAGTTATTGTTAACATTCCAATTCTTTTTGATAAGGTAGAATACAATACTGTAAAATTTTTTCACCCTTCATTATCTGAGCTTAGAAGCTGCTTAAAAGCTCTGTGAATTGGATCCATGGAACATAGAAGCATAGGTGTATCTGTGCATGTTTTGCTATTCTTTATAATTTACCATTTCTGTTGTATTTATACAAGCCACAACATATAGACTTAGGGTAATGAAATTCAAATATAAATGATGTACCACTAATGATATACTATAAGACACTGAAAAGATAAAAATGCATATTTTTCTGTAGTCTTTCTCGCTCCCACTGGAGAAAAGTATCAGGGTCTCCCAGGAACCGAATGTCCGAATGTCAAGATACAGCCTTGACATATTCACTTCAATGGGCATCAGTAACAGAGGCACTCATTTCCTTTCTACCAAATTCTGCAGAGCATGACAAAAAACAGAAGATCACTGAAAAATACCGTGGGAGTGCAGAAGACAACCTGTGGAAAGCTGTTTCTACTACATCCTAGGCTGAATTAATAAGTGTTATATTCCTTTAAGTGGTGTCTGGAGCAGTCTGTTGGGTGTACCTCCAGGGATTTTTTTGATTTATTTTTTATTCAAAATAATGAAACAGAGACAATATAGCATGTAATTGCAAGAAGAATTGACTTGATTGCAGGAAAGGTTGTTTTTTTTTTTTTTTTTTTTTTTTTTTTTTTTTAAGTTGTTTTCATTGATTTACAAGGACTTGGATTTTCACCCAAATCTGTACCTGGCATGTGGAGGACTACTACTGATTTTCATGGTATGTAGATAAAAGCCCTGGTGATTTGTTTGTAGCTGTAGGGAATAATTATGTGTAGACAAACAGAATTGGCAAAGCTTTAGTAAAAAATTAGCAGTTTATACAGGTACTAGTATAAAGGTACTGTCCTTTATAACAATGAAGGGTAGAGCAGATATCTAGAGAGCTGTTGATGACCTTCAGTGTAAGATCATTCTTCTGTCAGTCTGTGGGAAATCGGCTAACAAAAACTCTTAAGATGTCCCTACCAGGTCTCACAGAAACCTTATATGAGTTTATATCATTCTTGGCAATAGCTTCATTTTATGGTTTAGTAGTGTAGAATGAAATATCATTTGGAATAAACAATTAATTTAGCTGACTACAGTCTGCCAGAGCTCGAATACAATGGCATCTTCTCAACTTATATAGCCAGAATTCACACCAAACAAGTAAATACTGTAAGTGTTCTTTTGAGTAATAGGTAGAAAGGCTAACATAGTGTTACACATGCATGTTTTTTCACATACTGTTTAAAAATAAAATAAAATACTTGTGCTGTGATTTAACTAGTTGATATGAAGCTTACATTAGGAAAATAATTTTGAAGAATAGAAAAATGTCAAGTAGAAATTCTTGATGATATGTTAGATGTACAGAGGCTTGTAAATGGGTGGCAAGTCACATTCTATAGCCTTGTGTTATGAATAGCCCAGTTGTAAGTAATCCAAATTTCAGAGCGCTGACTGGCCTGAGGAGGTGTGTACAAGTGATTAGAATTTCAAAGAGCTCAGAATAAACACCAGCTCTTTGATGGAGTAATTTATGCATGAAGTGGCAGGAAAAGCTGAGTTGTTCTTGGAAAGTTCACACAGAGCACTGTTAAGGCCTTAAAAATAAGTTTTGATATTTGATTGCTGGTAGTGTGACTGCAGTATGAGACCTTTACCAAATTAAGGCACTGACCAAGGTTCCTCCATGAAGAATTTACTGAAGGCTGTCAGTATCGTAAGATTTGTACAAAAAGAAGAGGACAAGTAGTACCAAGGATACGAAAGAATTATTAGTTCAGAAGGTAAAATTTTAGTGTGACCATGCAACTTGAGGAAGACATTTTTTTTGTACAATACTGAAACATGAGATGTAAAAAGGAATTTGTTTTTTCTACTTGAATGGGGAAGGGATCAGGATGGGGTACTCTGTTCATCAGTCTACTTCTGAGATATCTCTAGGTTTTCATTATTTTTCTACCTGTAGTCAATGTTACTCCTTCTGATCTGAGAATACGGAAGGGTATGTTTGAGAATTACGAAGCACTGCGTAGCCTCTTTCCAGCTGTTTGGTGCCTGTCTGGTCTCATCTATGTTTTTAGTGATGTTGAACATTATATTGGAAAACAAGTGTTCAACCATCGAAGTGTTGTAGAAAATGTAAAACTTTGACCCCCAAATTTTAGGCAGTTTGGGACTATGCTGTGTAACGAGGAGGTGAATGAGTTTTAGACAGGACTGTGTAGTGTTTTTACAGGTTTTGAAATCAAATTTGATGCTTCATCTCCCAAGAAGACCAGTGATACAGCTTTGAGAACTGAGTTCTCATCACTGTCCTGGGTGATGTTCTCATCTCCCTTTTAAACTTTGAGGACTAGCTATTGTCATAGACGATGCTAATTCTGTCAAAATAGTGATTTGTTCCAATACTGTATCTTTTCTTTTCAGTGCTTTTTAGTTTCTCAGAAAATAACTTAAGATGAAAAGCTGCTTATTTTTCCTGAAATGCATAGGAATAAAAATGTAAAAATAGTAGGAAGAGAATTGATGTTATTCGTATGTATTTATATATTAAGCAACATTTACACAAGTAATCCATCGAGCCCAAACAGTGATCAAAGTACAATGGATTCAGTAATGTAAACCATCCTTAGAAGAAGTGTATTTCCATTTCAAAAGGACATCTTTGCTCTTGATAGGCATTACAAGTAGTGTTGGAATTATTACATCTGTGAAACTGGTAACCCTCAAAGCAGTTTAATATCAATGCAAAGGAACTGCTGCCCATCCAACAGAGAAGAATATGTAGCTCTCTAGGAGGAGATTCAAAACCATTGTCAAAGAAAGGGCAGAAAACCCATGCTCAGAATGGCATTCATTCCTTTGTGAATTCAGCTCCTGGCAATTACTCAGTGCTCCACTTCTGTCTCTTAGAAGCTTCTGAAGATGAACAAATGGAGTTACTTTTTCAATTTTTTTTTTACAATAACAAATTTGGTTTCTTGCTACCTAGTGAAATTCATATCCAGCATATACATAAATATGGGTATACATATGGATGCAGTGTAGCCATGTACAGGATTAAACCAGCAAAAGTGGTTGTGACTATTGTGCTAGTATCTAGTAAGGTTTCTGTAGCTTAACATTTTAGGGAACAGCTTTATTTGAGAAAACTAGCAACTCTCTAAGCCCTCACAATTGCCAAAGAGCTGCTTTACTATGGTATCCAAGAGCAGTTTCCAATCTTTCCTGCCATGGGCATTTCTGCAAGGCAAATGAATTCCAAAGTGTAGTCTGGTTATACTTGATCTTCTGTTATTTGTTACTGCAACTGAATTTTCTGAACTTTAAATCACTATTCTGAACTTCAGATTTCAACCCAGAAAAAGAAAAGTGTCCCATTTTCTTTGGAGGAAGCTTATGATGCTTTAGATGACACCAGGCTGAGTGATGCAGTTGATGCAACAGAAGGAAGGGATGCCATCCAAAGGGACCTGGACAAGCTTGAGAAGTGGGCCCATGTGAACCTAATGAGGTTCAACAAGGCCAAGTGCAAGGCGCTGCACCTGGGTCAGGGCAATCCCAGACATGAGGACAGACTGGGAGAAGAACTCATTGAGAGCAGGCATGCAGAGAAGGACTTGGGGGTTCTGGTGGACAAAAAACTTGACATGAGCCAGCAGTGTGCGCTTGCAGCCCAGAAGGCCAACTGCATCCTGGGCTGCACCAGCAGAGGCACAGCCAGCAGGTTGAGGGAGGGGATTGTCGCCCTCTGCTCTGCCTTTGTGAGGCCCCACCTGGAGTCCTGCATCCAGGTCTGGGGCCCCCAGCACAAGAAGGATGTGGGCCTGTTAGAATGGGTCCAGAGGAGTGCTACAAAGTTGTTCAGGGGGCTGGAGCAGCTCTCCTATGAAGAAAGGCTGAGAGAGCTGGGGATGTTCAGCCTGGAGAAGAGAAGGCTCTGGGGTGACCATATTATGGCTTTTCAATACTTAAAGGGGGCTTATAAAAAAGATGGAGAGCAACTTTTTGCTCAGGCAGACAATGACAGGACAAGGGGNTGGATGGCCTTTAAGGTCCCTTCCAACCCAAGCCGTTCTGTGATTCTATGATTCTATGTATCAGTACAAGCAAAAGGAAGTTTAGCATTTCAGTTGGCAGACTAAAAAACTTGACTAATATACAAGTCTGATGTTGGTGATAACATTTTCTTATTTGTAGAATAGCATTTGCCAGAATCCATAAAAAGAGAGCATCCATGGAAAACTACCTAACAAGTTAAAACAAACAAGAACTTTTCAGCTATGGAGCTTACTGCTACAGTATATTATCAAAGTCAATAAGTTAATATTTGTTTTTAATACATTAAACTGTATGTAACCAGAGTACTGTAATTATATTTTTTGAGTTTTGGCTGCTATATTAATCTTCATGATTCATAATCTGTGAGCAGGTCAGCCAATAATTTTCTAGTGTAGAATTCTTTCTCTTCCCCTTATGTTTCAAGAACCGAATAATGGTCAAATAATGGGACAATGGCCAAGTAAGACTACTGATCTGATGCAATAAGACATCTGTGTTCCTACAGTAGAAGTAGAAATTTCCTTTACAGGAAAGACCAAACTTTTGAAGCCCAATTTACCATGGATATTAATCCACTCAGTGAAGCCAAGGTTACTTCTTATAATAGATAACTTGACCTTTTAATTTCTTATTTAGATTCCTTTGTTTTCATGCCAGTGTATAGGAGAATTAAATGCATAAAGTTCAAGCGATGACTAAGGTAGTTATTCTGGGTTTTTTAAAAAACAACATTTAAATCTAAATATTGTGCATAGACATATGTCAGAGGAATTCCAGGACACTCTAATTTTCATAAAGAAAGCCCTGTATTTTTAATGGAGATGAGCCAACCTGTGTTTTTGTTCTAATGAAATTCTTCTTGTCAGCTCACTTAGTGATGAGTAAATTAGGCCTTGAAGAATATAGGCCAAATGATTTCTGTGAACTGATTCAGAAAATGGAAAACACAACAACCCCTTCCGAGACTTAACCTGAGTAGGTGTAAGAGCAGGGGATAACTGCGTCAAAGACAGAGGTTGACATATTTTTACACAAAAGGACAGTGGGCTTTGAATCAAGACAGCAGTCACGTTGCATGTATACTTTGAAACATCAGCTGGCTGTTTTTTACTTTTTAGACATTTTATTTCCATGCTTCCTGGAATCCTGTTTTCTTGTAGAATGCCATTTATTAAAAGATTTTTCAGACAGAGGACAGTTGATTGTTTCATCAACTTGAACGCTCATGCTGGGTTTTGCCTTTCGTAATAGCATTTGATTCCATCTGTTCAGTTTATCCATTCCTCTACAGACAGTATCCATCAACTCCATATTGTAAGCATGCGTGCTGTGTACCCTGACCTGACACAACCTTTGCATATAGGTTTCTCAATGATAGTGAGGGCTTAAGAGTTGAGATGGGTATATCTGTAAGGATTTCCCCATACCAAATGTGTTCAGAACCAAGCTCTTAATCCTACTCAGTTCCTACTAAGTTCTTTTTAAAGCCACTGAATACTTGTAGGATTCTGTGGGTAGAACATTTTAAGGAGTATACATGTGTATCTGCAAGAGTGAGCAGAAAAGAAATGCTTTTACCTGGAAGTGTTATGGAGAAGTTGAGAAGGAGAGATTGGAAAATCACTTACAAAATAGAGGCATCTGAATAGAAAGCTTAGAGGGTGGATTTGAATGCTTGGATTGGCAGGTGGGTATTTCCAATCATTGTTGATGGATCTTCACTTTTACAGTAACAACAGAAGAAAGTAATGTTCAGCCTTTGTGGGATTGGTACCTAAATGTGCAAGGGTTCATTTGAGTATCTAGATGTCTCATTAATAGTTGCATACATTATAAGCCCCTCACCAAGTACAAGATTCCTTAGAGCTGTGGCTGCACTTTCTAACAAGATTTATCTAGAAATAAATGGTTCATCAAGCACATTGCTTTCTTGAAACTCTTGAGAGATTTGGTAGGAATGGGAGAATAAAGGCTGTGTTCAATGACTGTTGAAAGTTACAGACCAGAAGCATTGTGAGGTAAAGTGTGAGGATGAAGATACACAGTCCTTATTAAGTATTCTGGATAGCTTGTAATTGTTATACTTCCAGTAGTAAGGCCTGACATAAAATGACTTTGAAGTCATTTTAAAAGTGGAAGTAGCAGGACAATTTCCTTTTTAGAAATATTAGCCTTTTACAGGCTTTTTTTACTTTTTTTTTTTTTTTTTTCTTTTCCTTTTTTCCCCTCCTTTCAATACTAGGACAACAAATTGTTCACAGGTTGCTGTTATGGAAATAACTAATTTCTTTATGGAACTATAACAACTGCATGCTCAAACTAGGTATAAAATCATCTGACCTTTTAAAAGAAAACCCTGAAAATATCACGTGTTTAGGAATTACACATTAAAGAGAAAATCCTGGATGCTACCAGCACTAGTGTCTGTCTATGCTATTACAGCATATCTTTAGAGAAAGAAATGTGACCCTGGTTATGGTCATGGAATGAATAAACTGATTATGCCTTTCACTGTGGTCCAAGATGATTAAAATTACTGATCTAAGTCTGGAATGGTGTAAGAATTGCTGTAAAATGCACAGCAGGTTAGTTTTTGTTTTGTTTTGTTTTGTTTTTGCCTGTAAGTAGGCTGCAAAACTGAAAAGCTTTCAATTTATTAAAATCAACAGCTTTTCTTGCTCTTCTGGGTGAGGTATCATAAGTATTTTACTGGAACAGAAAATCAATGGATACTTCTTAGTTACCAAAACTGTGTTCAATAGAATTGAAGTATCATGATCAGTTTCTTGTTTGTCAGGAGGAGGAAGTTGTCCTACTTTTGATGTCTAGTAGAATCTCATTTAATGGCCTATGGAGGCCTTATTACACATCTTTCATCCCCTGATTTACAAGGTTAGATTGTTGACACATTGATCTTATTTCATAATCCTTAATAGACTATTTCAAAATTAATTTGATTTTTTTTATATCCTCTTACCTGCAGACACTGTTGCTCAAATATTGGCAACGTTGCCACCCCACACCATCTGTATATATTGTCAAATGCTAAATTAAAACCACAGCGTTAAATATGCTCTTTTCCACATTATCATTGCATTTAATACTGCCGCTCATTAAAAAAAGACAACAAAACATGAAACTCCAAGGTTCAGTTGTGTTTTTATACTTTAACGCTACAGTATAATTGTGTTTTAGAATGTTGTGCAAAGTGTAATGAGTAAAAAGATCTATTGTATTCAGCAACGCAGGTAATCATACAGATAGGATAGCAAAAGTATGTTTCCTCTTGGGTTTAATACACTTTTTTTTCTTGATATTGCAGCAAAAGAAGGAATTAACAGCTTGTTATTGTAATGGACCACAATTAAACATAAACAGTGTTAAATTAATATTTTAAACATATTTTAAATGTAAACATGTCTCGAAAATTATTTGTTACGGAGAGAACTATTAATGCTGTGCATATGGGAAATGAATGCAGTAACCAGTTGTATTGAATAGATCAATGAACAATAAAAGTGCATAATATCTTTTTTATTTTTTTTTTCCTGTGCTTCATTATAAACAGATGTTAGGACGATCTTCTCTCGTGGTAGCAAGAAATACATGATGACCTGAGAACAATTGGCTTCTGAATTGGTGATAGCATTATCTTAATAGCAATTTCTCCTTACTAGCTGGTTGCTGTGAGGTGTTGCAAAATCTAGGGAACTTTGCTGCACAATGTAGGTATTGTAAAGTATGCACCTCTGACAACAGTGGAGATGCACAATGTAGGTGAACAAGCACTGTCTCAAATTCTGTCTCGAGTGCAATTTTCAGGCAGGCTACATTGCCATGTTCTTCTCATCAAAGAAAGTGTACAAACAAAATAATTTTTTTGTACGGTCAGAGTGAGTCCTAACTTTTTTTTCCCCCGTTCAGTAGGCTTTTTGCATGTTCTTTCAAAAAGCATCATCTGTTCTTGTTCTCCCATCTCACAGATGTGCTCTGAATTTTCACTGGCCAGCAGTTCTCTCAAATGATAACGCTGCTAGTAAGTCACAGAATTAAAGGTGTGGGTTCACAACACATTTGGGAGAAAAATCTGGGATAAAAACAAGATATCCGATCCCCACATTTTTTCTTTATTGTAGATATTCACTTTATAAGTACATCAGCTACCACCACCCAGATTTGCACAATTTGATGCACCCAACCCCCTTTTTTTTTAATTATTTATGTAGAGGTCTTTCTACATAAGCTCAGTCTTAGTGGTACCAGAGAAAAGGAAGGTTGAGAGGATGTAGTGCTATTTGATAAATAAATTACATGTTTGAGCAAGTGCTGTGGAGGAAAGCATTAGTAATTCAGGAGATGGTATTTCAGGTTTTAAGAAGGATAAAGAACAATATAACAAGAAAATATTTTATCTCCTTTAAAAAGTTGACAATCTGGAGAATCACCACAGAAGATCAAACATGAAAATAATTGGCCTTCCAGAGTATGCTGAAGGGTCTGACTTTATAAAATGCATTCACCCTTTTCTTAAAGATTTAGCTGCAGGACACAATTCATATTTTCCAAGTTACAGAAAAAGCTCACAGACCCTGGAAATAGTAAGAAAGCAAGATCAATTCATGTGAAATGCTTTAGTTATTGAGATAGGAAATATGTATTAAAAATAGCCTGTGGGTGAATAGAAATTCTATGAGGAAAAAATAGGGAGGCAAGCCTAAAAATTATCTGTCGAAATGTCTACAGGGTAAAGAAATCTTTAGGTCCATAAAAGTGGAGTGCTCTGACATTCCTGGCAATACCTGCCTACAGTGAGAATGGATTATGAAGGTCTGAGGCTTTTTTCAGTTACTAGGAATACAAATGAACTGAAGGCTACCTAAAGAATTGTTATTTGAGGCCAGCCTCATCCCCTTTTTTAAATTCTATGGAAGGATTCTGCAAAAATGAAAATGATAGTATCTCCTTGGGGAGCTCATGCTGGTCCTATTTTAGTGCACTGCTCCAACAGGAAGTTTATTGGATTACTGGAGACTATAGGGCTCACACGGATATCACTGACTTTTAGGATATTCATCAGATTTTCATTAGGTAAGTGTAAATATACATCATGTTGCAAGATCTTTATTCCATTTCTGCTCCAAACAGGAACCTCCTTTGCTGATACTACAGAATTGACTTTCCTATCCTGAGGATGAGGAAAATAATAGTTTCACTTGTATGCCTAAAAGAACCTTGCACCAGCTTTGCCCAGTTCTTTTGTTTTTGAGTAGTTAGGTTGTTTGCTGAGCTGGTTCAAAGTTGTACATGGAAATGTTTTAATTGTTTGGGCTGTTGATGTTTTTAGACCTTTCTTAAATCAGGCTAGATAGCTGTATATGTACCTCTAGTACACACAATAGAGACTAAACTTTAAAAAATGTGGAGCTCCCACTTGAACCCTCAGGCAAAGTGATTAGTCTTTCAAACTGCTGAACATCCAATAGCTCCAAATAGAAGAATGGATGATCAAAGTTTTGAGGCTCTTGAAGAATCTGATATTGTTTCATTCATCTGCTTAAGTGAGCACTTGACTAGAGGCTGATTTCTGTATGAACGTAACCTAGAAAGTTTTCAGTCTGGTGAGTCTATGGGAAAGTTCCACATTTAAAACTTTGAATCTTGACTTCTCTACTCAGTCAAAATTCACGTTAACATCAGATATGATTTTACTTCACAAAGTAAAATGAGCAGAATGAGGCTCAAAGAGAATTTTCTGGAGAAGTGTATCTGCAAAGTGCTCTACTATTTTGCTTCTGATATGCAAATTAGTCCTATTTAGTTAAGTTTTTTTCACATGTTAAATGATTTTGTCCTAAGTGTCAAATAGGTTTTGATATCACAGGATTGCATTAAACAAATGTAACTGATGGAAACTTGTTAGAAACAGAGTGCTCATTGAAAGAGGAACCACTGACAGCAGAAACTAGCTTGGAGCCACACAGAAAAACAGAGCAGGAGGGAACAGCAATTAAAATAATATCAACGGGTAGGTTCTCATATGTGTCTGTCCCTAGCTCATTGCTTTTAGTCTTGCAAGAATGGAAGAAATCTGAAGACAAGTATTGGTACTTGCAAAACCTTCTGGTACAAATGCAAGATGTATTCTGAGCATGCATGAGTTAATCTAGCCTCTAATACTGGAGATGCTTCTGAATTAAATCACTAATTAAATGCTAGAAAACTGACCAAAATGTTCTGCTATAAGGGCAACAAAGGCTATTAATGAACTGTTATTAAATATACATATGTAGTTTGTCCTGAGGAAAAAATGTGATCTAAATAGTACTAAATTACTTTACCAAATTGTAGTTGCTATAGGAAAAAACCTGCTAACATTTATAACATTTATTTATGTTACAGTATTTTTTTAAGATAGTTTCAATGAACTTGAAACGTTTTGTTTTGATAGAAATGTAGAAACTAATGAAAATGTGTCTTCTCAAGTTGAAAGAGGAGTGGCTTGAAAACAGTGGGAAAAGCAAATAAGCAAATAATTTTGTTGACAATTGTCATCATTCAAGGATTATTACTAGCTGTTGATAATTATATAAAACATATATATATATAATATGTATAAAGAATTTCAATGCATTGTGGTTTTACATAGCTCTGAATAATTTAAATCTGTTGCACTAAGTATTAGACACTTTAGCTTGTCCCTGTAGAACCACCTTTGAAGTGTCATATCCTATCTTACTTTGTCACAGATTAGAAGAAATAAGAATAAGAAATACTGTTGACACATAGAACCTAAACTGTTGAATATACTAAAAAGGTAATAGCCCAACTACACTTCTCAAAGAATGAGATAATTGGAGAGGAAACTGATGCTGCTTGAACATGGTGAGCTGCTAGTAACAACTCAGGCATTTCAAATAGTAAAGGCACTTGAATAAATATTGTATTCTCACTAAAGTTTAAGTATATAGTTAGAGCAAAAATGATGCACTTTCTCCCTCACAATCATTGTGTGGTTATAAGGATGTCAGAATAAAAATATATTATCAATACAATCTGTAGTGATTTGGGAAGGAAATTAAATATGCGATGTTTATACGGGTACAATTGTCTATGATAGTGGAATGTTGGTTAAAAACTATATATATATTTATACTGCTAATTGAAAGAGTTTTTGTGTTTCAAAAGCTACCTGTAATTCTCTGAGGCGGCATCCATCTCTGGCTGCACAGGAACAGAATTATGTTTTTGTATGCAGGTAGTGGTGTAATTACATAACCTAGAGTTTTTTGTTTTTTGTTTGTTTTTCAGAACAGACAATACAATACTGTGTTGTATTAAACAATAATATCTGTTTCTATAACTTCATCTCACTTCCGTAGATATCAGTAGTCATTTAATTGGCTGACTAGTGCCCTTCTAGGAAAGAAAACTAGTATTTCTTCCTGTGTCATAGGAGTCATGAGAGCTTTGTATGTGGAGGGGTCGCGAATCTTTGAGTTGATGAGAAATAACCTCTATTCTGATGTATAGCAGGTAGAGTTGTGAGTCAATTTAATTTAGCAAATAGCACAGTTAGAAATCTCATAAATGAGTATGAAATTTTACATGAACATAATGTCCTCGTTAGCATTTGGACCATCTCACATACAGATGCTAATCCTAAAATATCTTTCACAGTGTTTGCCTCATTTTTGAGTTCAAGTAAACAGTAAATCCAATGAATTCATTGTGTTTGTACAGTGGAGCTTTTTAGATTCAGTATATCCAATTACCAAAGAGAATGCAGTTGGGAAAACATTCTATTAAAAATATAAAAGTCTGTTACGTAATCTTATTTCATGTCATGCCACCATCTGTAATATCACAGCATTCCATGCAAAGAAACCATTCTCAAATCACGTTAGAAGCTTGGCTTATCCACGTCTCTGCACTGAGAAAGCCAAGAAATAGAGAAAAGCTATGTCTCTGATGAAACTGCCTTATGTCTAATTAACTGTGGATAACAAATGAGTTTCTAATATTGACAGTTCTACACAAACTTGGGGACAATTGGCAAGAGTGTTCAGACCATCTAAGCAGTAAAAAAGGAACATGTGGAACAAGATGGTCACTTAGCAAGCTAGTAGTCAAACTGTAAGGCTGTGGGAAAATTGACATTTTGAAATATACCCAGGAAAAAAAATGGAAGAGCGGTAATCTTTGGTAACAAATATACCATCTTTGCAAAAGATGCTCCTTGGAAAACATATGTCTGCATTGCCTTTTAGCTGAAAGCTTTTAATACTATTGTTTCTAGGGGTTGAAGATTAGGTAGTAGGATGCAGCAAACTGGGATAGTTTTCCAGTCAGATCTAATTATGCAGATGTAATACAGCTGTTCTTCAACAGCAATAATCTGTCTCAATGAAGGGGGACAAATCTTTTTGCTACAAACATCACTTAGAATAAAAGAGCAGACAGAGACCAAATGACACTCTACTTGTGGAAGCAGACATACACTCCAGTTAAGGAGTGCACCTCTATTTGTTATTTGTACCAGACTACTTGCAATGCTTCTTGTTTTAAGTAAAGGCTTTACAGTTAATTACAAGGTTATAAGAAATACTATGTTCTTAATGAAGCTTTGTATGCTGTCATGTATGTTTTGTAATATGTCATTTTTCTTTATCACAGTAATTAGTCAAGAAATAGTAAAGCCTCAAGGGGAGAAAGACCTTGGAACAGTGCATGGGGACCACTGCCAAGTGAAGAATTTGGAAGAAAGTAGGGAAAGACAGACAGTCACTTTATAGCACGTGGAACAGGCCCTGGAGAGTGAGGGAGAAAGCGATACTATTTCATTACAAAGTGTATCTAGCAGGTCAAACCTATGGGACAGCTTTTTTATCTTTTATTATCAAAAACATGCTTGCAATCATAAATAATGGGAAAGAGCTGAAAAAAAAGGTCACTGTAGTTCATCATAAAAATGGTGTACTGAAGTCTGGGCATCCTAGTCTTTTTCGTACCTTTATTGAACTTAATGTTTCCTGAGTTATAAAAATCTATATAGTTGACTATAAGCATTAATGCATTTGTGGGGAACTCCTGAATCTGAGAGATGAAACTGAGGCTCAATAAAATCTGTTTCTGAAACTTTACTTGTGAAAGTAAACCTGATTTCCTGAAGTAGGTCCATCAGGCTGTATGCACTGGAGAGGCTGGAGGAATGAACTCTTTCTCTCACAAACTCTGTACAAAGGATTTTAAATGACGTGGGTTCTATCATAAAAGCAAAGAAGACTTTGGAGAACATTAGAAAAGAGCATTTTTCAGCCTCTACACCATTTCTGAGACAGCTCTACACACTCTGCAGGATGGGGTAAATTATGGATTTTGCAGCTGGAATGTTTATGTAGTGTTTGCCACAAAGTTATTGCTGGGATCACAAGTCCATGGCTATTATTCCTCTGCGTGTTCACAGGGCAAATTAATCCTTAAGTAAGAGCTCTAACAGGAAGGGCAACAAAATCAGTTAGTGGCTAGGAAGATGGAATTTCTGTGGTGGAGTGGAGCGTTAGGGATAGTATTCCTCTTTTGCTTCTTTCTGACCAGCTGGAGCATGTGCACAGTTCGCTGAGATGGAGTGAGAGGCACGGGATCTGGGCCAAAGAGAAAAAGCAGAACACTGACTTTGCAAAATAAACCATAGGAGGGATGGAATAAGGAGCCACAGTTCAGGAGGTGACTGATGTGTTTTTACTCTGGATCTGACAGGATTGACTGTTCTGTCCTCTTGCTGTTTTGGTCTCTTGAAAAATTAACAACTATGAATAGAAATAGATGAAAGACTGCGGCAAGCAGTTTCCTAGTTTCAAACAGCAGATTTTTACTTCTCTGCAGCTGAGGAAATATAGCTGATTCCCTTCAGATATAAATTTATTTAAGTTATACTTGCTGACCAAAAGGGAACTTTCATTTTTATGTAGGCTCCCAGATAGTGTTTACCCTATGTTTGGAGGTCAAAATAAATTTTATGAAAAACTAGGGCTGTGGGAATCAGCATCTGGTTTTATTTGATCACCTAGTGATAGATGATCAAACAAACATGGAGTAGAGAGATCTAGAGGAGCTTATAGGGGAAAAAAAGGCTGTGAAAACAAGAGATTCTGGAGCTTCGGTGCAATATGTTTTTTGCCTTCCATTCTTTACAGCAACTAGTACAGTGGCCAAGGCTTTTTAAATATTTTGATGGCACAAATAGTTATAGTGAACTAAACTCAGGGATAATGCCTCTCCAGTGTCTCCCAGGAAATGCTCTAAAATAAGGGACAGCTTCTGTGGAGCCATGCAGCCTTTTAGTTAGGTGGGACTTAAGAGTGTAAAAATCCTCTAATAATCTGGTGGACGTACTAGTGCATTTCTCCTGTAGCTGGTTTTGCTAGATATTTTTCAGCTTTGTTGTTTAAAAGACTTTAAATGGTGTGTGTGGATCTTGGAGGTCTTTCATGACGTGTTCTTGGATGGTAATATCACTAGCATAGATAATAGGTTTCTACACTACATGCAGAGTATTTGGATCCTGAGAAAACTATTTCACTTCTTATACATGCTTTAAAGGCTGAGGGGAGAAAATTACCTTCATTTTTACTCTTTTGTACCTTATCTTTCAGGGTCTCCTTTTCAAAATTCCCTGTTTTTTTTTTTAAGCATTTGTCTCACTACAGAGGACATTACTTTTTTTCGTTGTGACATGAATACGATAAAAAATAATGTGTCCTTTGATAGACTTCTTAACGTCGTTCTACCTCTGATAACACGTGACAGGGTTCTTTTGGAGGCCGAAGAGGGGAGTGTTTATTTTTTATTGTGTGTGTTTGCATATGAATGCCTTATTGACAGACTTTTTTTAATTATTCAAATGTTTGTATTCAGCAGCTTGCTTTCGGAGCCTGTGCAACAATGCAGTGTGAATTGTAATGACGGAGAGGGTTGCTAAACTGAATCAGTCTTTGGGCCACAAGTACAAAAGTAACGACCTAAAATCCACTGTACAAGTGGCAGAGTATGAGTTGAAATGAGTTAGAAAGTAAACATGCTTGTGCTTTGAGCTATCAGCTTAGACTTTTCAGTCAACTGAGCTGGTAGAGACCCAGACTGTGATTATGGCATTACTTAAACCTGACATAAACTCAGTCCTGTCTTTCCAATTGTCACAGCTACATGATCTCCTTGACTCCACTGTGCTGACACTAGCACTTGCGTGGCCACTTGGTGAGCTGCATCTGTCCTCTTAACAGATGGGAATGAGATACTTGTTTGGATGTCTGGGTGGATGCATGTCTCCAGCTGCATCCTGGGCTAATGCCAGATTAAAGCGGACAGGTAACCATGACCTCTTGTTCTTAGGGCCAAGGATCTGTAAGTCAATTACCAAATTAAATGTTTCACAGTTCATTTTACTGTGTTCATTTCCAAACAGGAAAAATATTCAGCCAAGTGGAATTTCCTATTTTAATCAGGTTTCCATGCAGCTGTACTACTGAATGCATGCATCTCTGTAGTAACTAGGTTGAAACACCAAAAACAACTGTATTGCCTATAAGACTGTGAAAACAACCATTCATTGTTTAAACACTATTTTTGCAGATTTTTTCAAATCCTGCTTAGTTTCATTTGGTAGGTGAAATGAATTTTTTTTTTTTTGCTTGCTCAGCTGTTGAACTCCAGTTCTTCTGTTTGTCCTGCGAAGTTACTTAAATTATTCATAGCTTCATACCTCTAAAAATCAGAAGGGACCATTATAATCCTGTAGTCTGCAGGACTGCATAACATAGGCCAAAGATTTCCCCCAGTAATTCCAGTATTGTCCCTAAAAGTAAAGCAGCGTAGGAAGCTGTAATTCCCTATTCTGATATAGGTGGCACTTGTATTTTCAGTTTTTGAATGGCATGCCTGAAGTGTTGCATAAATGATCTCCTGCTTTATCTTTTTAAAACTCTGGGACTACGTATCTGGAGTGTTTTTAGTTCTGTTTGTTTTTTTGTTCATTCTTATTGTCATACACTTTAGATGGTAGGGCCAGATGCACATGTATTGAGGTTACTTGTTTCCATCAAATTTGAAGATTGGTGGCTACATTATACATTTTTGTGTCTGGTCCTACTTAATTTTGTCTCTCAGAAACATATATTTGCTAAAATATTTTCTACAATATTTTCAGCCTGAAAAAATTATGTTAACGTTCATCATTACCTCTGATTTTGAGTGTCTGATTAAGACCACAGAAACTAAGACTGACTTAAAGGAAGAAATTAGAGTCTCAGCTATTGTCTCAGAAGTCAATGACCTCTCTGTACCTTATTCTCCTCAGTAGTGGTTAGATAGAAACATGAATATTCTGGTTGTATTTGTGTCTTGGTTTGCAAGGGCTATACTAAACTGCCATTACTTTTATCAGTGATTTAAATCATAAATTGTTATCAGCTTTTTAGAAAAAACAAAAAACAAAACAAAACAATAAACCATGAAGCTTTTTTTTTGTTTTTAATGGAACTAAAATCTTTTATACTGGGCTGCTTTGGTCTATTTTATGAAAAGTAATCATTCCTGCAACTGGAGCTAATTGGTGTGTGTGTGTGTGCTAGAGGTAGGGCAGGGATGCAGTGGGAGAAGAGAAAACATGACTGTAACGGTTTAGATGAGTTCATAATTTAGAAGACATTCAGTGGCACTAATAGTGGCATCAATATTCGACATCTTGTCAGCAAACTTGACTATAATTTATTGGAAACAAAAATTGAGAAGAAAGACCTCAACATAAGTCAGCCACCAACTGCTGAAATCACAAAAAAGCCCATCATTAAGTAAGTGCTGCTTGTCACAGGGGTATCAAAAGAGACAGCTATGAAATAAGTACTGAATTAAGCTAAAAAGGAACTGTGAAGACAAAGCACATTGCAAACATGAAATAAATCCGCAGCTTAAATATTTTAGAGAAAGAAGATTAAGTTAACAATCACAACTGTAATCTATTCTAGGTGTAGTATGAACTTTGGACTGCAAGATGAAGTGATGCAGAAGAATACAGAACAGCTGTTTTTTTGTTGTTGGTTTTTTTTTTTTTTTTTGCTAGGTGTAACTTCTTTTGCAAGGATATGTAGTAATAATGTTCTCCTGATTATTTATATTTCAGTCTCATGTTCTTGTTCTTTTTTTCTTTACTCTTACCTACTCTTTAATTACTGATTTTCTGATTATCAAAAATATTTTTTCATTTTAATTTCCTGAGGATTTAATGAGTCCAGTCTTTTTGTTGCAAAAGGAGAAACTGGATTCAGTAATGCAGAACACAAGTATTGCTGCCAATGATGAATCAGGTCTTGCAGAGAATAGCAAATAGTTAAAATTGCAAGTAGTACAAAAGGTAATCTCAGCCTGTCCACTAATCTGAATTAACACCTAATCATCAACATGTCTAGGTAAACTCTATAGCTCATGGACAAGCAATATGTCTTGATCCATCGATGTGAAATGAAGGATTGATGCATTTGTGCCATATTTGGCACATTTACATACTGGCATATTTAATATTAATATTTGGCATATTTGCATACTTTATGTGAAATTCTGGACAGAAATATGACAATCCTGCTTTTGCTCCAAAGCAACCTTAACTGAACTTAACAGTGGGGTTTCTTTTTTTCTTCTGCTTTTTATCAATGTACCTAGAAACTGTGTACAAGAACAAATTAAAGCTTTAAATTACCTCCAAGATGAAAAAATATAAAAAGGAAACCAGATATGAATGAAAAAGGTGCCTTTTCAAGTGAACCTTTGAATTCCACCCCAGGGTCATCTTTCTTTATCATCAAAAAAGAAAAAATGTCCATTTTCTTCTTTCATTTTCTTTAACAATAGAATATCAAACTATAGATTTGCTGGAAAAAAATATATCAGAGCACCTAATTTTAACAAGCTTTTTTTTACCAAAGTATTACATTAGCAAATATGTCTTTTTGTTATAAATTACTGTGCAGTCACTATTTAGCCTACTAACAATAATTATATTCTTTGTTACGAATACCATGTGTTCACTGTATAGCCCATAGTTCCAGTAACCTGCCTCTCAGAAATTACCAGGACTTCAAGATGAGTTCATTGTTAAGCCATGACACATTACAAGAGTAGGCAATAGGGTGTATTGGTGTATGAGAAGCATGTAAGAGAAAATAGGGAAAAAGGACTCGGGGGCAAATTTGTCTTTGTAAACTGAATGTAGAAGTATTTGATATGCTGCTAAATTACATATATCTTGTGAACAATTCAAGTGAAAATATTGTGGTTTATCTCAATAAAATACAGTACAGGTTTTCATTCATCACAATTGCTGTAAATAGACAAATCATGTATTTATATATGTTTTTTCAAATAATATTCTCATTTGAGTCAACAGAAAGTAATGTTGATATAAAATTAAACTCATGGATAGTTAAGCTTACGGTGAAGTCTCATTTACCCTACTCATTCGGGTTGTTTCTGTGGCTTTCTGAGATCTTGTTCAAAGAACTATGACAAGAAGTATGGCTACAACTGAGTGAGAAATGACTTCTCAGTGCATTGCAAACTTAAGGTTTCCAAGAAGGATTTTATATCTAAAATTCTGACAAAAATAATTCAGAATTTTTACAAGTTCCTACTGAAATAATATTGCTGAATCAAAGCGTTTGGTTGTACTGGGAAGTTTTGCTTTAATAGCAAGTTTTAATTGACTTTTTTGAGTATATATTAACTAATGTTTAAACTGAATATTGGAAAATTAGGGAAAATAGGAAATGTCTTATTCCAGCATGTTCCAATATTCTAGATCTCAAAGTTACTTTAAGCAAAAATTTAAATCAGAGCTTTTAAGTGTAGTAGGCTTTTTAATGTGTAATTACAAGGAAGCATAAGATAGGGAAGTAGCAATATGGATTTTGACTTGATAGACCATAACCTGACTAATAGAGACTACTGGTGCACTTTGTCAATTAAGCTATTTTCAATAAGGACTTTCCTGAAGCAAGGATGGAAACAAAGACACTGGAATGTTTAAGTGAGGTGAAAAGCCAAACTAATGGAAAACGTTCTGGGTGCCATTCAGAATATTTTGTAAGAGACTAGCACACTCGTAGTGGAGCAAACAGCTGTGGAAGCTGAGAATAGAGGGAACTGCTCACTGCTCATTTGTTGGAAATTCCTTTCTGTTTACTAGTGTGCATGATCTGTATTGGTTCATCTTTCTGTTCAGAGGTCATGCAGTTCATGCAATATATGATAGAAATGAATAGGAAGGTTTATATCTCACATTTATTTATTTATTTTTACTAGTTTCCCATCTCGCAACATATTGAAAAGAAAGTACCCATAATTAACTGAAGTTTTTTGGCTTTATTGTGGCTTTATGGCTTATTATGGCTTTGAGGTAACCTAAAAAGTATTGTCCCATCCTAATACTGAAGACCTGAAGATAAACTAAAAAGAAAAAAAATCCTGCGAGGTATGGGAAAATAATTTTTACAGCAGTATTTTAAAATGAATATTATTCACTATTTTATCACAATTTTTGCTGTTATTTTTTCACCTCATATTTGACAGTCCCTGAAAAGCACATACTGAAATATTTTTTCTGCATTTTAATAGGGTGTTTAACTGATAAATTTTCCAGTACTTATATATTAGTTGTCCAATGTAAATTTAAAATTTATCATGTTGAAAGCAAATGTTAGTCACACTGTAAATTTTTATTCATTATGCCATCATTTCATAAGTTATAATGGATCAAAACATTTATTATTAGAAGCTATACACATTGCAAAACCAGTAATATTGTGAATATTTAGCAAACATATCAACAGAAAAATTTGAAGCTATAATTGTTAGCTGGGATTTTAGCAGACTGTTCATACCAATGAATGGCTGATTACCTGAGTGCTCCAAACTTATATTCATAATTTGTTAGCTTTGTTATAAAACTATTTACAAATGGATCCTCAGTATCAAATGAAATCTAAATATTTAAGAATTCAGGAAGGAATCCAAGGAATAACAACATGTCCTTCTGTCTCCTTTTAAATATTGGGCAGTGAGAGAACTTGATTAATGTTTCATAACTCAGCAAACCTCTCCCATTGCACATCTCAGAGCAGTGGTTTTCTTGCTGATAGAGAGGTCTGCTACCCTTCTCTTCCACTTATGAGAGCTTCACTTTCTTCCCCATGCTGAGCTACTTTGATACCTTCCAAGTGGTTTTGCTGGACCGAAGGCCATCCCATTCCTGTCTCCTGGTTCATGTGGAAGTTAGCTCTGGGTGTAGCACTCACTGTTAAATTCTGCCAGCTTGTTTATATTCTAGACACTTCACCTCATGATTTTTGCTACTGAGAGCAATAGCACTCTGTTTGAACATCTCCAGTGCAGTCGAAGGGGGACAATTCTCTACTGTTTAGCTTAAACTGGTATTTTGAAGCTCATTGCCACCTTAGAAAGGGATGCATTAAGGTTCAGTCTGAGCAAATTGTATAATCCCTTATGGATAGTGTGACATGTGATCCCCAGTCTGTTTAATGCTGTTTTGTTGTTTGCAGTAAATTTTCAGTGTTTCGATGCCATTTTGAGTGATTTATTTTCTTGAAGCATTTCTGAATTTCAGCTTGTTCATGTGCAAATTTGCATCTACTTATTCACCGTGTTTTTTCACAGGTGAAAATCATGTCTCATAACTTGGAAGGTACTTCTTAAAGAAGCTCAATTAAGAGGAAGAAGTCCTGTTTTGTATGTTAACTAATATTGTGCAAAGCGCTTTACTGGAAATGCTTTCATAAAACAAGATATATCTTCAGAATGGAAGTGCTTGTATTTTCACTTCCACATAATAACCTGTTATTTATATGCATTATGATGGAAATTTTAATATGTAAATATTGAATTTAGTAGTAAATATTAAATAGTTTGGATATTACATTTATGTCAGTTTCATACAATTTCCGTTAGAGATTTACCTCCCAAAGTACAGAAATATTTCCATGAGCATACTTTTGCATAATATGATGATTAATAGTAGATTTTCTATTTTAATGTGACAAAAAATCTTTAAAGTCTGAGTTAGTGCCAGAATTTACAGAAAATGGACTGAATGCTTGTTACAACAGTGGCTTGAGTTAATGTAATAAACCCATAGATACAGCAGAGTATCAGTAGAGTACAGAAGACAGGAGCTTTTAATGAAAAAAGATAACACATATTAACACTGCCATGACTAACCTTTTTTTTTTTTTTTTTTTTAATCTCAACTGCATCTCCAAATATTTTACTGTGTAATAACATCACACTTACAAAGCATCTCTATTGCATTCTTTCTTCTGGGTAAAATGCACCACTACCTGAAGTTACTGAAATCTTGTTTGCTTTGATTCTACACTAAGCCTCACAAGAAAAGCATTGAATGTGCTGAACATTTAGTTCAAGATTGTGGATTATGTTGGATAAGTAAGTTCAGTATTGACAGATGTATCTGGGATCCAGTTATTGTAGTATGGCTGTTTTCATTATAGAGTAGTTTGCAATAGAAGTTTCATCTAAAACTATTTCTCCGGATAAATTTTGCCCCTTGGGACTTGGTTATATCTGACAAGCTGTGGTTGAATTTGTCTGACTGAACATGTAAAGACAAGTAACTGAATTTTGCAGTGTCAGTAACAAAGACTTAGTGTATATCAAATGGAATTCCTGTGCTATGGGTATTAAAGAAATTAATAAGAAAGACTGAAATTTCTTTATAGGAGACGATCAAATTCAGATGATCAAGAATATAAGAGTATTATTCAAAGAACCACATCTTCAACACTGGAGATGTTTAAGGTTCGGCTTGACAAGGTGTTAGACAATCTTGTCTAGGCCCTGCTTTTACCATGAAAGGTTGGACCAGATGATCTGAGGTCCTTCCAACCTGGGCTTTTCTATGATTCTGAGATTCTCTGATTCCATGATTAAGGCTGTTAAGGTAGTAAGGCTGTTGCTGCTAATGTACATGTAGCCGTATAGGTCTTCATTCACTGCCTCAGGTACCTTATTTTTGTGAGTAACCTTTACAAGTAGTACTCCAATAGAAAAATTCATCAGTTAAAAACAATATAATTAGATTTAGAATTGATAATGACATAAAGACTCTTATTTCAGGCTCTTTGTAGGAAATTATCCTATTTCTGTTGTTAAACCTCTGCCACACTGTTCAATCAACTTTAGTGGCCTCCATTATCTCTAATTTAGTCTCAATACTAGACATTGTAATTAAGTTTCATTCCGGTGGTCCTTTTTGTCATTTGACCTGTGCATATTAATTTATGATGAGACAGAAGAGCATATCTCTTTTAAGAAGGTGTGAATGAGCTGGAAGATGTGGCACCTATTAGATATCTATAAAGAAGTATGTTCTGCAGGGTTGATTATGTGGTGACAGTCACAAGTGCTTGATACTTAAGCATGTAACATGTGTCAGTGTTCTAAACCAGAAATCCCCAGACGTTAAATCCAAGTTGAGGTGAGCGTGGGTACCTTTTGATTTTTAGTAGCAATGAAAGACAAAAATATAGTTAATTGTAACTACTTTGGACCCTCCAGGATGTAGATGGCTAGCTTCAAGTCTGTCTGGGAACTTATCTAGGTATGTGTTTGTTTCATCTTGTAAAAGATCAAATGTCAAATTTGGTACATAATCTGAAAGTTTATGAATCAGTGTACTATATGCAGTTTGGTCTCTGGAAAATTTGGTCAATGAGAACATTTCATTTTTCTTTTTTTTTTTATGTGTTTCTTCCCTATTAAACACCATTTCATTAGGTGTTTTCCTTTTATACTAATCTGAATATATTTTCTGGTTATTATAGATGTTATTTAAGGAATGTACTCACTTGTGGTGTAAGCTGTGATAACCAGAAAAGGAGCACTACTGTCTCGGAAGTGGCAGAAACAACTATAAAATGTCACAAGGAACTTTGAAAGTACAATCAGTGTCTTGCACTATGAAATTTCCCTTTAATTTCCCTATGATCTTATTTACTCTGTCTTTGAGGGCCACAAGTAAAATTTTGCTTGCTTTATTTTTAACTGTAACACCAAAGTTAGCATGTTGATATCTTTCCTTGATGTACCGTGTGAAACATTTTTATTTTAGCCTTTTAAGAACTTTGCATCTTATTGATGGTAATTGCACTGCTCTTTCTCACTTTTGCTGCGCTAAAGACTCTATAGTTTACCTGTTAGAAACTCTTCCTGCTGCTTTTTTTCATCTCCAGTGAAATTCGGATGACACTGTCCCTACATAGTTGACACATGATTTCTAATTACGTCTTCTGTGGCCTTTATTCTTTCTGCTTCTACCAGTGGATCTGCATCCCTCAGAGCAAAGTAGGACCTGTAATTTTAGATGAAGACTTGTTTTTTGGTTAAGGGAATAAGAGAGATTTATGTTCAAAAAGGATACCTTTTTGTCTAGTAAGGCTAATGCAGGGAACATAAGGAAGTTAGCTTTCAGCAAGCTAAAGGGCGAGTGTTCACCCCCATTTCAGTTCCTATTTATATCTCCGTGTTTCCTTGACGTTGGGCATCTTGCCTAACCTTCCTTTGCTGTAGTGTCTGACGTGTGAAGAGGGAAACATACAGTGCTTCCAGCCCTGACTTTTCTGTCTGTGTCTTCCCAGGCACATGTAAGCCTACTAGATGAGAACTGTAACCCAAGTAGATCAGAATTTGAGTTAGGAGCAGTAAGAGCCACTGAACTGAGACACTATTCAAATATTTACAGAAACTGCTTTAGTTATCTCTTCACGTTAACAGTATCTCCAAACAGATCAAAACCAGTTGTTTTTTATGTTTGCTACTGCCTTCTTCTAGACAGCAGATTAACAGCTTTTTCACTGCAGATGTTAACAATTCGATGAAAACTAATAACTGTCTAGGTTACATCAATTTATTTTACATTTGCCTTCCCCCTGCAACCAACAAATGCATATACATGCTGTAGAGAGTATTGACAACAAGAGCTTTTGCTGGATGCACATCCATATTAAGTGGAAGCTGACCATATTTAAATTCACTCACCAAGAAGAGGCTGAATCATTTCTTACTCCAGGGATCCCCAAAAGAAAGTTTCTGGGTCAAGAATATAGTGAACATGAGCAGTGTTAGATGACTGTGCCTGTTCATGTTTGGTTATGTTTGGTGTTTCTCTCATTGCTGCTTACTGTACTTCTGTGGTCCAACCTTCTGGATACTCTGTTCCCATTTTTTGATGTACACAACAGTTTCTGATTTCTTCCTGTTCTGTGAGCAATTTCTTTTAAGCCTTTGACAGTCTTAATATACTTAGCAGTTGCAGCTTTCTTTCTTTCTTTCTTTCTTT
>VXAA01002046.1:1380362-1423597 GCA_013399115.1 Anseranas semipalmata
TTTTCTTTTCTTTTCTTTTCTTTTCTTTTCTTTTCTTTTCTTTTCTTTTTTAACAGTAGTCTTCCAGGTACTTGTCTCCACTTATGAAAGTTAAATTCATGGAAGTGCTTCCTATTCCTAAGAGAAATAAAATTACTGAAGTTTTGAGATAAATGCTTGTTATGATCAATTTGAGGGATAAGATTCTACTTCCTTGATGTTAATTTTTTTTACCTGAGTTTTAAGCTTTTTATACTTCATAAACTGCTGTTTTGCTCTATGTATCATCATAATTGTTATTCATAATAATAAAGTAATAACTAAAGTTCCATTGTTTAGTAAAGCGAAAGGCAGTGTTCCAGAAGAAAAATGGTATTTCTTGAAAGAATGATTGCAACAGCTGAAGAAATATCTTACTGAATGCATTTCCTTTTATGGGTTCTTTATCCCATAGACTCACTAGTTTGTAAGGGTAATATCTCCTTTATTTCATGAAAGTCTATATTCTGTAACACTATAATCCAGTACAGTTTTTCTCTGCCTTAGGGACTTGTCAAGATCTTAAATACCTTGAAATTTGATGTTTCTTCTGAGCTTTTCAGCTACTGTGATAAAATTGTCACCTTGAGTAGCAACCATGTTTTATAAGAACTTTTCAAATATCAAATCAAAAACATTCTTTGCCCCAAAGAATTGTCTCTCAAAAGTAAGAAATTATAGTTAAACTGTTTCTGGTTACGGAGTTAGTTGGAGGTCTCTTTACTCTGACATTCGTAGTAGGTATGCCCTTTCAAATAGAGTTATGTTATGTTTTGTATCACAGAATCACGGAATGGTTTGGGTTGGAAGAGACCTTCAAGACCATCCAATTCCAACCCCCCTCTTTTCTGGTCTGTGCCATATAATGAGGCTAATTAGAATTGCTGTTTTTCATTGTAATTATCAATATGATTTGAAAACATATGGTGCCAAGAAGTATGCAATTTTTCCCAAAGAAAAGTAGAGAGAATACCCAGTGTAGAGGCTGAATTGTTCTTTGCTGTGTACAGTTGCGAGAGCAGAGATGTGTGGTTGAAGGTCTTACAGGAACTGACTTGCAAGTCCTTGGTTATTCCCTGTCAAATCCCTGCTTAAGCCACAAATGTAGATAGATAAATGTGGAGAACAGTCTGTAGGAGTGTTGTCATTGAATGAAAATGTATTAGAGAGCTTCTCTAGTAAGTTAACATAGCTTATCCATCAGAGGATTCTTCCCTTCTTGGGCAGAACTGCCATAGTAAAATGATGTGGCAGTGAATAATACCAAATAAATTAATACCAATAATACCAATAAAAATTGGGTAATACCAAAATGCTGAGCAAGTTTCTGTGATTTAGTTTCTCTGTGTTATCACAATTGCTTCCAAATGGAATTTGTCCTTTGGACATCTAAGTAAGTATAATCAGAAACCTAAATATGAGGACTTGTTACAAAGTTAGAGGCCCCAAAAATACACTTGTAGTCATTTTTGACCTGCAAATTATGACTGTTAAAAGAGCAGCACTTTTAAGTGAGAGCTAAAAATCAAATCCTGTCTCATCATTGAAATGGTCATTTCTGCTTGCTGGGTTAAGACAGTGGGAATTATCGTAAATCTATCTTCACAAGGCAACTGTCCACAACCCTTGCCTTGACAGGAACATCACAAGGCGAGCTTTAAAACTGGACAACCTAGGTAGAGGAAGCCTCTATGGGCATATACCTTGTCTTCTGTATGTGTTCCCCATCAATGTAAAATCAACTGTCTCTCTGAGATGATAGCAGAATCACTGAAGCTACTGAATGGTGTTTGCAAACCAGCAAAATCCCAAAACGTGTGCTGGGAATAGTCTCTCCCCTATACCCTCTTTCTGAAAAGGGCTGGATTTACAGGAGATACAATATGGATTCTGATACAAATGTTCAAATTCTGTGCATTGAATGATTGAGGTTTTTTTCCCCGATGATTCTTTTCTTTTGGATTCCAGGTTTTTGAGCCACTCAGATTATATTTCAGGGTTCCTTTTGGGTGAACTTGAAAGCCAGACACTGCTTTAAGAAAAGGAAGGTGACAGGTGACAGTCTTTCATTGGCTCTTGGTTGCTGGTGGTGGGTCTTAAGAAAAATAGCAAATAGCACAATGTATATTAAGAAGTTCTGCATAGCATAAGCTCATATTGCATAGTTTGACTCTGGGTTAAGAGTCTAACCTACCAATGAGTAAGTTGGCACTTCTACATGACACAGAAGGGTGGCTTACAATGACACCAGCACCTGGAAGCTGTGTGTTTGTGCTGGCTGTGCTAATTAGTACCTCATTGCTGTATTTATCCTGCAGCGAGTTACAGTTGCTTGTTTGTACGTGGCTCAAGCATCTCTGCACCACTGCACTGCACTGTAGATATGCAAAGATAACTGCAGATCCCAAGTTCAAAGCAGAGACAAAGCAAATACCCATTCTGAAAGTGGCATGCATGCTTATAGGATTGGGTTGTGAGTTGGTACATGAAAAGTCAGTTTGGTACAATCAGTTTCTTCCCACTTCTGTTTTCACTCCCTCTGCTTCTGTGAAGTAATTTTGTGCTCTCTCTGGATTTACCTTTCGAAAACTGGAGCTTCTGAGTTATTTCACTAAGCAACACATTTTTTCTTGGTGCATTTTGTTAAAGAATGCTAGTATTATACCAAGCCTCATGCATCTGATCCAAATGCCTGGAAATGCCTGGGAAGAGTATATGTGTTGGTGACCCTGTTGCCGACTGCATCTGGCTTGACTCAATCAGTGTGGAAATAAAATTACATTAATGAGATGGGCTTGCACAGACTGAAAAGCCTGTGGGTGAAGATGCAGGATTTTAAATAGGTTAGTGTGTTCATTTGGTTTTGGTCTGAGAGCCTTTTTTTCTGTAAAAACAACTTGAGTAGAGAATTGCTCATGTATTCTGAAAAAATATGAAAATATTTTTGAAGCAATAGAAGGAATATTGAAGTATGAATCTATAGGTTATAGCTGAAAAATATGCAGTGTTTGTAAATCATTTGTGTAAGAACCTAGTGAACCTCTGTACACTATGGCTAACTTTGTTCCCCACTTAAAAGTGCATTTGGTTCTGCATCCTACCCCTTTCTCCTTGCTATAAATGTGGTCTTTTGGAAATATCAGTACCTATTTTTTCCTCCAGATGAGTCAGAAAAAGACTGAAATTGCATTTTCTGCTACAGACTGACTTAATCTTCACTCCCTCTATTATCTTTAACTCTTTCCTGTTCCCCTCAGCCAATCTCTAATTCTATTTATTTATTTATTTAGGGGGTGGGGAGGAATTTTCCCCTGCTTTTCACAGCTGTGGCTGCCACATAATGTTTCCTTTCATTTGCACATTTCAAGGTCATTCTCTCTTTGCTCATTTCTGAGTTCCGGTGAAAGCTTTGCAATGTGACCAAGTGTTACTGGTCCATGTAAATGCCGACTCTGCCAAACAGAGGATAAACTGACACAGATTTTACAACTCAGCAGTCATCTCCCTTTTGAATGTGACATTCATGTTGAGAAGATGAATCTGTGTAAGCAGCAAAGGCAGGCTGTGAGGACCAGTACTGGGAGAAAACAAGATCTCAGTGTGACACTTGTGCAGAAACTGGGTTCAGTTGGTGTTAGAATAATAAAGAGGAAGAATAAACAGAGAGAAACTACTACCTCAGTCCTGCCTTTCTCTTTTCAGTCCTGCAATTATTAGACTGAATTGCCTGTTCTGGAGTGCGGCTTTCACACACCACGCTGCCGATGTGTGACGTGTTACAGAACAGGAGTGGAGCTTGTTGAGAAAAAGGTATAGAGCTGGACAGGGAGAACTGGCTGCATTTTGCTTAACCTTCGTGTCGTGGTCCCTCCAGTAACACAACAGAGCTAATCTGCACAGATCCAAGTGTTCATTTTGTACAATTCCAGACAGTCATATGGGAGGGTTAAACAGTTATGAAAAGGCCTTTACCGTGGTAGGGTTGTTTTGTTGTCTGCTGTTCCTGCCACCCATGATATGGTACGGAAAATTTTATTGTGAAATTACCTTTGATACGAGAGGGAAATTAGCACAATTATTGGCAATAGGATTGGGTAAAATATTATTTTTTCTGTGTTGTGTCTTGCTTGCATTACTAATAGTTGCCAGGGAAACCAGCAGATTTCCGAACTCTTCTGCTGGAAATGTGGCTACAGTTATAAACAAGGTCATTTAAAACTGCCTGCGGATTATGGAAGAGCTAGGGGGGACCCTGACATGGATTCTGATCCCTGTCGCGGTGGCCTTCTGTATGCTCAATTGTAATTAGATAGGAAATGTTCATCCCGGTTGGTATTAAATTTTGTTGTTGTTGTTTGTTTTATAGTAAGCAAGAAAACCAATTTTTCTGTTTTACCTTGAGAGGAATTGTCATACACCCAGTATGATGTTTGCCACTCTGGCTTGTCATGTCACTCACATAATCTGGGTTCTGTCTGGTGACACTGGATACTGTTCAGGAGTTTTACTAACCTTTAAATATGATAGCAAAACAAATTATAGCTCTCTTTGTACATAAGGTGTAACCATTTTCCAAGAGGTTAAGCTTGGCTATTTGTTTGCCTTTCATCTACAAGGACGGTGTTTCTTATATTTTACAAAATGTCCCACCCTGTCAGGCACAACTATGAACCTTTACACATCCATCATCAGGCTTTTGGGAAAAAATGCTGAAGTTTATACATAAATCTTTTTAAGGAACAGATGCTTATGAACTTTCTCTCACATTGAATTTACAGGGCTGACATTTATTATCTTACTGATTTCAGCTCTAGCCTGTAAAGGAAATTGATTTAGGATGAAAATAGGTAATAATAGCTTGATTAGAATCATTTTCAGCTTCAAAGGACCCTCATGTCCTTCTGCATTAAATAATGATCATAAAATCAATTTGGGTATCTGTGATTCCCATTTTGCCTTTTCTGAAGGTGATGTCCTTCGGAAAGGACACATTCTCCATGGAGTTTCATTGCTTTGAATAATACTATCATCTCTTATTTACTTGATTTTGTTAGTCCCATACCCAAATATGTTATTGTCTATTAAGTCTATTAAAATGAGTAAAGACTTAACAACTATGAATTCTTCTTCCAGAAAATGCCACAGACCGTACACAATTTTTTGGTCCTTAAACAAGCTGTTTCTGCCTGCCCCCAGTCCCACATATTTAACCGTTTATGACTTACTCTTGGTTTTGATTTTTGTCTTTTTAATACCGCAAAGGACAAATTTGATGCTCAGAGCAGCAGCAATCACAAGCATATCTGTGACTGTGCTCATGCTGTTCAGATGTGACTGAAGTTTGTGCAGGTATATCTAGCTACCTTACTGCTAGTTCTCCTGGGTATTGTTAACAGTGCATCCTGGCATTTGGGCAGCTGTGTTGCCCACACTGAACTCCATGCCCTTCAGCCTCTGAGGTCTCTCTAGAAAAAAGTTGATGTTGACACAATCTGTGTGCAGCACTTGGACTTCTCACCATAGGGAGGTTAGAAGAACTCCATACAGGCATCATACAGGGTTTTATTAGTTAGAATAAAATGTTTGCATTTGAAATTCGTGCATTCATTAGGACAATTAAGGTATGGATTTTTTGCTGTGTTTCTGCTGATGGCACTCATCAGTATTGTACCTTGGTGTTTCCCACTCAGGAAGCATCTTCAAAAGGCAAGTAAGTTTTGTTACCTATTTATTACAGAATGGTGAAAAGTAGAGATGATTTTGATGTGACCAAGATGATAGGAAGAGCTACAGTTCTCTGGTTCCCAGGTATGCATATTTGACATTTGACCAGCAGTGAAGCAGTAGAAAACTCCTCTGGAGGAAAATAATGGCAGAGGAAAAAGTTTTCAGAAAGATCTGAAAGAAAACTGTTATGTCACATAAAGTTCAAGTGGAGACTGTGAAGCAGAATACTCCTTTGTCTGGATTTTTGATACTTTAATTTTCAGCTGTTTAATATTTAGAGAAATCTGCACTGAAGCTTTTGCCATCATGTGTTTTGATTCCCAACTGCATGTTCCTGTGAATGAAATCATGCTTTTTTTTTTTTTTTTTTCACATGCATCTGGTTGTGGAGGTAGATTACAGACTAAAAATTACTGATTGTGATTAGGTGATATTTAAATCTCAATATTGTTCTCATCAATCAGTCTTCTTTTCAGCATCAGATGTTCACATATGTAGTCATTTTCTTTTGTGTTGTTATGCAGTGATTCTTTGATTATAAATGCCCCGAGAGTAAGGAGTTATATTAGGGAAGCACAGTTTACTTTAAGGACTGGCATTCTTTTTCTCTCTACGATTTGATTTTTGAATGTCTCATGGTTTTCCTTCTCAATAGTTATGGCTATGTGAGAACTACTGCGATAGCCTAATAGCTAAGATATGTGTTCATTACCATATTAATTTATCGTGAAATACAGATTACAGTTCTAAGCATAATCCTTATGGGAAACTTAAAAATTATTAATACACAAGAAATATATTTTGGCCTAGTTTTGGACCTCCTCTTCTCAACACAACTGGCAAAATAACAGATATTTGTCTAGCAAACAGTTCTGAGTGTCATTTTGGTGAAGAGCCATGACCAAAAGGTTCCACCTAACATATTTTTATGCACTGTTTGAAAAACAAAAACTTAAAGGGAAAAACTTAATTGAAAGGGAAGGATGTTTTCAAAATGAAAAGACATTTTGGATTGAGAAATCAATGTGTTTCATTCTAATAGAATCTCAATCCAATCTGACTCTTTCAAAACACAGAGTGATTCTTCCATTCTTTGCTCCCATGGACAGGAGATTTTCTCTCTCCATTAATTAAATTGGGCATCTATCCTTCCCACCTAGGGTACTGACAGTTTAGGCAACACAAATACTCCTTTCTATTATGTTCTCACCTGCTTCCCCCTATCCTTGTAACTATTAATTCATTTGCTCTTTAAAATATGTTATTTGGAGGGAGCAGGTGAGAGAGACAAGATCTCAGAATGATTGCAGGGAAAAAGGGCCAGTACCAAGTGTAGGCCCACCACTGACATGGCATAGGAAAATAAAATAGAAGATAATGAGAATGACAAGATTTATTCTGAACACATGAAGGATGTGGGAAAACACGGCTACGCTACCTCTTTCAGAGTGACATAAATCACACATAGGGCACTGTATTCCAGATAGCACAGAGAGAAAACTCAGGGTTTCGCTTTGAGATTACCAAGTGAAGAAATTAAAAGGTGGTTTCATGTTGTTTTTTGTGAGGGTCAGCATGGTCATGTCAGCATCCTCTTACGTGTGTATGAACACAGTGTCTACTTGTGTTTGCTTTCATCTTTTTTTTTTTTTCCAATGTAATCGAAAAAGCTAAGAAAATCTCAATAAAGGGAAACACCAATAGAAAACCAAGGTTTACAAATCTCAGGATCTGTAAAAAAGAAAAAAAAAAAGTACAGATGTTGCTAGCTTTAGGTGGAATCATTGGTCTAATTAGAAACCTGGATCGAGAAAAAAGAATAGAAGAAGGGGGTGGAAATCAGTGTGCTATTCAAACTACCTTATCACTTACAGGGATCATCTGTTCAGGTCTGGTTTATGTTAGAACAATAGCAATTTCAAACTTGCTTTAAAAAAGACATGTTTCTTAAATAGATATTAGATAATGTAATAGCAACGTTATATTACTGATATTATGTGACCTGCAGTCTGATTTATATTCTAATTTTAATACTTTGAAAGCAATAATAAATGTGTGTAGACAGAACATATTTATTACTCCAAAACAAAAAGGAGAAAGAAAAAAAAAACCCTACATAAATTGATACCCTGAACTTGTAATTATCACGTATAATTATTGCTATAGGCCATATTCTCCTTCACGTCAGTCTGATTTTGTCCTACACCTGATGCCATATAAGAAGTGTTAACTTTAGTGGGACATTTAATGAGTTAAGAATCTTTCTGTTAGCAAAGATTTTCTTGAAATCTTATTTCGGAAATTTATTGTGGCAGATATGTTGTCTGTTTATGTGACAAGTGTTGTACACGTTTGTCCTGAACTGGAAGCAGAGAACTTTTTTTTCTTTTTTTTTTTTTTTTCAATTAGTAATTATTCTACACCATAGCCACAGTGGAACAACCTGGTAATATTGGCTTCATCAACAGGATTTTGTTTCTTGTGCTGCTAACATATCAGAATGCACTAAGATGAATTCTTCCATCTGTCTTCGTGAGTGCTAAGTGTATTATTTGCCTTTTTGCCTTTTTTTTTTTTTTTTTTTTACTTTTGTCTGGCGATGTTGTAGATCTGTGGAAATGTAATTCAGAATTCCTTGCCCGGTTGGTGAGGCTGCCTGCTTGTGAAGGACTGACATATTCTATTTGTACCCTAGCTGTGATATGCAGTATTCAGTTGGACACTACAAAACAGAGTAAAAAATATAAACCCAGAAATGACAATCCTCTAATTAGAAAATGATCGCTTGTGCCTTTAAATATAAAGCTGTGATCCCAATCATTTCATAATTTTGCTTATACAAATTTAAGCACTTGGTCATCAGAAAGGACTTGTGTCCAGCTGTTCCCACCTGCAGACATGGTGACTAATTAGCACATTGAGCCACCTGCAAACTAATGCATATTCCCTTCCATCAGGAGTTGGTATTATCCACCTTTGTGTGGAGTCCTCATTATGAGTACCATATTGTAGTGCAATATGTTGCAAATACAGTATGACATATCAGATGACTCAAGAGTTTTCTTACCTACCGGTTATATTTTTTGTTGGGTCTGTAATTCTGAGGCATGGGAGAAAGGCAGGGGTTTAAGGGCTTGGGGAATTTTACATGCCTATTTTAACCTCAGGACAGGCATGGTCATGTAACCATTTTTTTAGCCCTGCATTTAATCAGCTCCTCAGATACATGGTAATCATGACCATACATCAAAGACATGTTGTCATTGGCGTGCTCTTCCCTGGACATGCCCCATTGGCCACTGTCGCAGGTCTTTTGGCCTGACACTGAATAGCAGTTCATATTAACACCAAGATTACTTTAATCTCATGGATATTTCAACTTCTCATTTCTCATCTGTCCTGTGACTGTTCATGACTCTTCTGTCATGATTCTTTTCAAGGAGTCCAGTTTCATCTCCCTTTTCCATGTATGGAAGGATTCCCAGTTGGCTACATCTTTCTGTTAAGGGCTGCTCAGTGTACACTGCCAGAGGAGTCTCTGGGAGCTGATGAGAGATATTTTAAAAGGACTCTTTTGCCTGGACCTTTTCAGATCGTCGTTGTTACAGGGTGAAGAGGAATGAGCAGTACTGTTCAGTAGAGTCTGATATATTATTGATCCATGCTTATTATTATTTTTAACAATGGTATTTAGTTACAGAATTTCAAGTAAATATAGAGCATATACCTCTAACATGCATTTCCTTGATAATGCAGCTGTAGAGACTCATGCAGAAGAAGCCAAAATAGCAGAATAACCTGGAAAATGGTCGTTCTTTGATTTATATCTGTTTCATTTTCCCCTGAGCTTCAGAATAGTTTCAGTGTCAGTGATGTTTCTCTCATCTCTTTGACTAGCCTGAGCAGATTAAAGAACCAAAGAATCTACATAATAGATATAAATATGCTGAGAAATTCCTCTCAGTAATGGCTTCAGTCTCCCTGGCAAACTACTAAAATGGCATTGAAAATAAAACAGAAAAAGGAATTAGAGTTGCAAATGGCACAAACCCTATCCTCCTGTAGAGACCAGTGCAGTTGTCTTTTCTTCCACACAACCAGCTCAGAAATGTGACCAAGACCCTCAAGAAAGGGTCTAAAATAGGACTATGGAAGTGGAATAGAGTGTCAGAGTTAAGGAGCTCCTAAGGAAAACATCCTACGAAGGGCTTCCTTTCTTTAAAGGTCTGGAAATAGTTTTGAGGTTCTGTCTTCTTCAGAGCTAGTACCAGAACTTAGCATACTCATGGGTTTAAGAAGAAAATAGGCCATGCATGTGTTCTAGAAAAAGAAATCAGGGTGGACTGTTCAATGTGGAGATCTGAGCTTATAATTTCACAGGCAGCAATGCTGTATGGACTTTTCTGATCAGGGCCAGGTACAATCTAGTCAAAGTAACTTGGTACCAAGCCTGAATTAAGAAACTTTGATTCTTGCCAAAGATTATTAGCTTTGGAACCATGCCAAACCTTTGTGACTAGACTCTATCTGGATCTCAGGTCAGATGCCAGTAGACAGCATTGCAATTCCCAACCTGTGCATTTCCAAATTTGAGACTAATACGAGTAGAACGAGGTCCTTCAGCATGCCAGTATAAAAATTACCCGTGTCTTCCTTGTGCAATTTACAACACACATGAGCATATGTTCTGCTTGCAGTCACAGGCATATGGAACAAAGGTGGCTCAGCATTTCCAAACTCATGATTGAAAATAGCAACAAGAACAGGTTGTCCTCCTTTCCCTAATACCTTTTTTTTCTCCCCAGAAAATCCTGAGTTTGAAANTGGGCTAAAGTTCTTGGATAATCACAGGAAACTAGAAACGCCTTCTGCTGATAATTGACAGCAATGGAAACTGCTCAAGGTTATTCATCCCTCTAACCATTGACCTCTACATTTGACTACATTCGATAAACGTACAGCTGAAAGATGACAGCAGCAAGGAATTCGTCAAACTCAGCCAGAGACCATGAATTAGAAGAAACAATCTGTGCAATAATTCTCTGAAATTTTTTTTTGTAAATATGGCATTCCCCTTACATAAAAAATCATCTCCTTATGCATATTCAGACATGTGCTTTGGAAACAAAACATTGTTTGGATTTTGCTTTTGTTGTTTAACCGATGAGCAAAAAATGCTGGTAGCTTGCTTTTGGGCTTTATAATTTTTTTTTTTTTTTGACTTTTGCATATTCAACAGCAATTGTTTATATTCAACCGAGTTACATCTGCCAGTGGTGGGGGCTTTGATAGCTGGCAAAGTGGATCTAATTTGTAGCTATGTAGATCCTAGACTGATGAAAATCCAGTGATCCTTTTGGAAATGGAGGACAGGAAAAGGAAAGAGAAAGGATGAGAGTTTTTGTCCTCTCACCTGAAATCTTGTAAATGGCTAGTCCAGACCCTGCTCTAGTTCTCTTAGCTCTAGTTCTCTAGTACCTCTTGCTCTCTAGTGTGGTTCATTTATATCTGAGGAAGACTGCCTTTCCTGATAATTCTTCATGTCCATTGAGCTTTTGGCCTCTTTATATAATGCAAGACAAAATATTCTATTTTTGTAGACACTGGTCTGTAAGAGAATGTATGCAAATGCTAGCGTTTTGTTTTGTTTTTACATGAATCACAAAGCAGCCAATAGTTTTGTAGCAGCTCCTCATAGCAGTGTTCAGCTTGTGAATAGAAATTTCAGTGAAATCCCTGAGATACTTTTGGGTCATAAGGTGAAAAGTTACACATATAGCCAAGTTCTAAAAGCAAAGATAACTCATTTTCTTTTCTGGGTTTGGCAGAAACAAAAGTCTGAAAGGAGAGCTCTTCTAGTAAAAATATAGCCATCAGGGGCTTCTGTTTAATTAAAATATTTTTGCAAGGTGTTTCTGTGAGGCTTCGGCCAAATGTGTTCTTCTTCCCTATTTACCTTTCATTGTGTCTCTGTTTAAAAATGCATGTGACAAATTCTGAAAAAAGCTGAAACAACGCGGTATGTGCAAGCTAAACAGAAGAGTGGTCTATCATTATTTCACCAATTTGTAAAATAATTGCAAGTAACAAATATATTTGGAAAAAAAATAGTATTTATTTATGAAAGATTCAGTGAGTAAGGTACTAAATTAAAAGGAATAATATTTTTAGTAAATAGTTCTGTACTGATGCATCTCATTATTGGTTCCCTATACCAAACAGTCCCTTCCCTAATTGATTTTTAAAACATTTTCTTCATTTGAAAGAAATGAAATCTACTTTGCATATCCATCATGCTTATTTTATACATCTTTAATGGATCAAACTGTTTTCATTAAGGTCTGCAATTATCTGTGACAGAAATGTTGTCTGGATATAAATAAAGACCCTTGTTTGCTTGTTGCTCTTAATTATGTGCCTTTGATTTTCATGGCATGCATTTCAGAAAACTTAAAGAAATGTAATTAGTGATGAATGTCTCCGGTAGGGTGTGATTATAGTTCAGTCTCTCTTACAGTTATACAATTTAGAATTTAAATATAAATACTTTTCCTATTGCTATCCCATGAGCACTGGTACTAAAATTCTTAATTAATAATAATGCTTGTGTGTGTGAAGATTTTAGTTTGTGTCTGAAGTATTTTGACACCAAAATTAATTACACACACAGAGAGACCTAAAGTGAAATAATATTAATGCTCTAATGGTTGAAAGGCAGAACTTCTAGTTTGGAGGAAATTTTCATTTTCTTTCCAAGCTGATCAAATCTTATAAAACCGTACCATCTTAGAAAATGTCCAGAAATGGTGATGTCTTAATCATAGTTGAGGTAATCTTGTCCTTTGTGTTCATTTTGGTAGAGATGATCTTCATAAAGTCAAAAAATTTATGTGAGGAAGGCATCAAACAAATCCTGAAACCTGTATTTTCAATTTTCTTTGTACGGACTGTAGGCATATATACATCATTATCAATGAAACCACAGTGATTTATCCTACTGGCTAGTTGTCCATAGAGAAATGAAGTCAAAGAAATTCTCCACTATAGCATTAGACAAGGCAGAAGAGGCAGACTCCAGATTAATTCTGCTTGCTCTTTACTTTCAGGAAGTCGGTTCTGAGCCTTATGGATATGTTCAGGCAGGAGCGCTGTGTGATCTCAGAGTAGCTGAAGGGCATCAAATGCCCTATTTCTGCCACTGAGATGTGCCTCTGCAGACAAGTAATAGATTATAAATCTCTGAAAGGATTTTTCAGTCATGCATTTTTACCATATCCATAAACCAACCACAAGATTTCAAAGAGCATGAAAATCCCTTGTACCAGAGGATTTTGCAGCATAGATAATACTGTAGAAACTTGCTGTACTGTCATTTTGACACAAATAATTGGGCATGGAGCTGCACATATACAAAACAAGAAAAAAAATCTTTATCACATACTACCACAGAGGATGTGTAATATACAGTTACAATTGTAATAATCCATCACTGTCTTTCTGTATTGAAATTGAAAACAAAAAATACTGTGTTTGGACGGCAAAAAATAAAATTGAACACCTGTGATACATTTTGGGGTTATATTGTAGCCGGTATGTCTGCAAAAAAACTCTTTATCTGTTCCACTTCAAATTTATTGCTGGGTAAATCAAAAGTCAGTTTGCAAAGATGAGGATCTGCCATTTTATAACTAAAGTGTTGTTTTATTCTGAACAATCAGGGTGCATATTTATCGTTACTTCTTACAAAATACAGCCGTTTCTTCTGTCTTGCTTTCTCTCCCTTTCTACCAAAGGGATAATTGCATTGCTGATGGCTTGCAAAAATTCTTGATTTATATTTGTAAACTGTAATCTGCCCATTTGTGCGATGGAGTCTGAGAGCTGCGGGCAGCACGTGTAATATGTACAGATTAGGGATGTGTGCACATTGCCCCATTTCTTGACTGCTTCTAGCTGGGCTGCAGCCAGAAGAGAGAAAGGTGTGAGCCATCAGCTATGACATGCTTGAAAGGTGATCTCAATGGAAAACAATTTGCTTATGGGCAAGGGCAATTGTAACTAACAGAGAAAGCAGATGTAGCATTCTCTTTTATGGTCAGTGGGCATAAAGGATGCTTTTGCTGTCAGTGTTGCTGATGTTATCACCGAATGGAGTTTCTGCTTTACCCTAAGTGATCGGTCTGTTGACGTGTTAGAAGCCTGTGTCATATCCTGCTCACTGCTGAGGAGGGGGGTGTTTCATAAAGCAAGTTGATCTAAGACATTGTTAAACAATTTATTTCCCCTTTCTATTTACTAGCAGCTTTTGCTTCAGCAACTGAAAAGAAGCTGGAAAACTTCACTTGCTTATGAAGAAGAACAAATATTGATGCACTTTGCATAGGGTCTTCTATTTTCTTTTTTTTTGGAAAAAAAAAAAAAAAGTGGCTGATGACCACTTGAAAGATGTTTCCACAGAAAATGGGGCTATCCGAAACAGTAACCACACATTAATCATATATGCCACATTTTTCATGTTTCTTTTCTTTTTCTTTGTTTAACTTCTGAGGAAATTTGGTGTAGTGTTGACTGTCATTTACTCTTGCTCTTGAAAGAGTAATGCAGTATTAATTCAGTAGATTATTAAATATTTTTTAGGGTCTTCCATGATCCAGATGAGGCAAAATGTTAGCATTTTGAGTTTTATAAAATTTTGAAACAGCGGATGCACATGCCAATAGGCAAAACCAAATATTTTAAACAAAACTCCCTGTTTCATATAGATTTTCTTTAAAGTAAGGAATTAGGAAGGAAATCTTTATATATATTCCACTTTTTCCCCAAATATCTGTTGTTAAGGGCATAATCTTAAGCCATTTGTAGGAAATATTTGTTCTGTGTCTGTGGTGAGGGATCAGATTCCATCAGAATATGACTTTGAAAATCCAGAATCCACAGCAGGCCTAGGAGGATGTTTTGTATATTCATTAAACTGCAGTTTTAAGTGTTCAGTGAAGTGCCTGAGTCATGCCATGGAGCAATACATCTCTTCTTCCACACTTGTAAAGATGTTTTGGTCAACAGGCACATAAATTTGATTTGTTTATTTTTTGATCTTCTGAAAGATAAACAGTGTTCCTACCAGGAAATGTCAAACGTATTTATGCCATTAAAAATATTTTCTTCCAAGCAAATAAACAACTCTTTAACACCTAAAATGGATACTTTTATTTTTAAATTGACTCTGTTGTAAACATGGAAGACTTCTTAGAAACACTAATGCAGATGAGTTGTTAATTCTCACTGAAAACAGACTTTAAAGCTCAACTAGCATCTCACCTGTGAGAAATTAGTTTCATTTTTTTCTGAAGTAGCATCTAAATAGCACCATCATTACCTTGTTAGGACTAAAGTGTGCATTTGCTTGAGATTTTGTGTATTAGAATAGGTGAACTAATTTATTTGGGATATATGGTATTTTTTGACTGCAAGTTCTCCAGTTGTTTGTGCATTAGTCTTCCATGTCACAGATGAGAATACTATGCTGCAAAAGCTGATTATTTCCTTTCATTGAATCATTATTGAAGTGGTGCACCATAATAATGAGCAAACGTGTAGATAGAATATAGTGTGTTACCATGTTAAAGGGTTTGGGATACTGAACAGCCCAAACTCTGCAAAAATATCCTTGGGCTGGGCAGGATGATGGCAGCAAAGCAGAACAGGCTGATTTAACCGGTATTGCAAAGCAAACTTTGCAGCCCATCACTGAGTTTCCAGAGGTTATTTGCAAATCAGGCTATGTCTCTTTTACAAAAGTTTATCCTGGAATGTTGCATTTGTGCTTGATTTCTGTGTTTTTTTGTTTTTGTTTTTTAATCACAGCTAAAGGTTGCTCTATGAACATGTTTCCCTATGGGAGCAAAAAAAGGAAACAAGTCTGATCTTGTACTGGTTGAAAAAAGTATCAGATAGGAAAGAGATCTGCTAT
Source organism: Anseranas semipalmata (assembly GCA_013399115.1). Classification (NCBI taxonomy): domain Eukaryota; kingdom Metazoa; phylum Chordata; class Aves; order Anseriformes; family Anseranatidae; genus Anseranas; species Anseranas semipalmata. The sequence continues at coordinate 1,396,078 of VXAA01002046.1, forward strand.
TACCTAGTACTGACTTTCACCCTGATAATGAAGAAAAGGTGCATTAGAAATATGACTACAGGGCTCTAGATGATGCTGGTGAAAGAATACTATATGGCACTGAACCTTCTGTAGTTTAACGTATCACCAATGCATGAAAAATTAACATTCAGAGGATGGACAATTCTGATGTAGAGGCAGCTGCTCAGAAATCACTAGGATGTTTCTTCTGGATTGTAAGTAAGTCACTCAGAGAAGAAATGTGAAATATATGCAGAGGTGAGGTAGCTACAGGTGTAGACTGGAAGGGTAAAGCAGCTGAGTGGGCAGGTTTGAGTTCCTACAGTAACACAGGAAAAGATGGAGAAACCTGGGAGTTCTGTGTGTATATGAGGAAGAGCTTGAAACTGTCCTGAAGAGACCTTGGTTTCTATGCTAGATTTCAGTGTTGTGCTTTTAATAATTTTGCTCTCATCTCACTATCCATTCTATCCTCTTGCTTGGGAATTTACAGGCTCTTGTTAAACATGGTTTCTTTTCTGGCATTTGATGTAATTATCAGAGGAATGGAGTTAAGGCTCTCTGTCTTGGCTTGCTCTTATGATTTACATCCCATGTATTCATTGCACTCTCTCCAACATGTAAGTGGAGAGTGTGGGAAACTTTTTTTTCTTGTTTGGAGGAGTTTTATCACTTTTTAAAAAAGCCAACTTCGAGAAGGTGGTCTACTGAAACACCAGCTCCCTGTCCCTAACAATTTGTCTTTTAATACACAACATTGTGCCAAGAGTTACAAAGAATGAATTCTTACTGATGCAGATAGGACCCTGTTTTTTGAAATGCTCCAGTGTCTGTTGTCATAAAGGATGTTCTGCCAGTGTAGTAATAATCAGTCCTGTGGAAGCCCCAGAGGAGGGACATCTGAACTACAGTGTTGAGCAGGGACAGGGGAGGAGGGAATGTAGTTAGCCCACCTCCCAGGAGGTGCTTGCTGGAGGTGGTTTAACTTTCCAGCTTGGGAACTACATACAATTTTTCCAACTGGCTTTGTTAAAGCACATTGAAGCTCCAGTTTCATGTTCCCACTGTTTCAACTGCATGCTGGGGGGAGGACATAGTAAAATTTGGTGTGTTGTGTTTGTCCAAATTTTCAGCTTTGGAGTTGCACAGGATTCAACTGATCTGCAGGAAGCGAGGGAAATACTTGTTTGTGGTCTTAAAGTCCATAAGATCTTGAGTCTTTCTAGATTAATATAGAAGCACAGTAAAAAAATCACTAGAGATTGTCTCAAATGGCAGTCAAAATAATCACTTTTCAGGGCATTACATGATTTTTAATGTGTGTGTGTTTTTTTAAATGTGCTTTATCTTCACCTCCTTTCCCCCTAAAAACCTATCAGTGCTCAAAGTGTTTTTCCATAGAAAACCCAGAGAATTAGCTGATTTATTATTATAAACATAATGTCAAAGTTGCCAAGTATCTATTACATTGTACCTGATGAAATAGAAGTGTATAGCTAAATGTCTTCCTATCTATGGGAGTTTACATTTTCAGCAAAGTTTCTTCCCTTGCTTATGTTAGAGATCACAGTGCTTATGCTTGGTAAAGTCTCACAGGAACACAAACAAAATTTGTGGTGGGTTTAATTATTGAATACACAGTAGAGCTGCCAGAAAAGTTGGAGAGTGAATTGAGTGGCTTTGTTTTGTTTTGTTTTTATTCTAATGTCATGTTGGTCCTCACTAAACCTGTAACTGTTCAGCATAGCAGAAGAAGCTTATCACACCATTGCACAGGCTCCCCATGCATGCTGTTAAGGAACAAACAAGTTGCAGAGGGAACTTAATGGGACAATGCCCTAATATAGAGAAAAAAAAAAAAAAAAAAACAGATATGTCTGAGAACAGAAAAAAAAAGTCAGTTTGAAGAAATGAAACTAGAACAACAAAAAAATACCCTGAACACAGGATAGTTATGCAGTTATAAGAAAATGTATCAGCCAGCTTCATTCATGCATAGAATTGAATGCACTTCCATTTTACTTTTTCTCACTCTCTCTCTTCTCCTCAGTGGGATAGTTGCAATCAACACAGTTTATGTTTGGAGTTAGGGATTTTTGTAAGATAAATCAAGTTCATTTCACTGTTTCAAGAGAATTACATCAGAGAATTATTTAAAAAAAACACTTTGGAAGCTACCCCAAAGAACTGGTAGGAATGATGGTTATAGGAAAATATAAAAGCCAGTTTATGTAGAGGAAGATCTTAACAAGCATGATGAGATTATGAGTTAAATTAAAGACAATCACCATTTTGTCTCACATTCTTCAATGCACTGCAGAATGCCTTTTCTGTAGCTATTAGACACTTAACCAGGACACACAAGTGGGCAGCAGAAGAGAACTTGTTGCATTATTCTGAAAACCGTAGTGGTTCAGAAGGGGCTTGATCTGCAGGTGTGCCAGTGTTATGGAACTGCATAACCATTCTTGTGCATGCTGTAGAAGGGCTTGCCAAATGGTGATACTGGCAGATGCTTTTCAGGTAATGCCTTAAAAGATTCATGTGTGGGTTCTGATAACACTGATCACACTGAGTTGTTCTTCATCACGTAAAGTGATACATGCATGGTAAGCTTCTATTTGTGAGGAATAAAAATATCCATGTATGACTTAAAAAGTCATGTGTATGCCATTATGGGTGCTAAAAGGAATGTTTCAAATGATCAAGTACTAAATGTTTGTTTCCTTATTTTAAATAACTATGGCACAGTTCATTCAGAAGTATGATTGGCGTTTCTTAGGAAAATGGGATTCTTTGCTAAGTGGATCTGGGATCAGAGATGAGCAAAACAGTCAGTTTTAAATAGCAGTAACTGACAAAATTAGGATAGAAAGGCTTAACAGTACACAATCAATAGAAAATGGTGACTTCAGATGTAATCTCAGAATTGTAAAATTATTGTGAACATACTTAGAAGTTTTATGGCTCAGGATAGTTATTTTTTGACACTCTGTAAACTTGACACTATGAGAGACACAGATTTCTTAGAAATACCCTTCTTTAGAATATTTCAGTTTCTAGCCTCTGCTGTTATTTCTCTAAGTGGCTTAAAAATAATTGCCAGTTTCTGTCAATTTCACAAAAGCTAAGTATATTTGTAATGACATAGCACCATAAAATAGTTTAGAATAACTATTACTAATGATCATTTTTTATCAAATCTGACTGCCCCTTTTAGAATGTCATTTTGTGTGCGTGCTTTGTGTATGTTGTATGCATGACTACATGTGACATATAAATGAGGTTTCAGTTTTATATTCAACTTGCTAAATAATGACAAAATGCCAAGCTACTCAGATGTTCAGTTGTAGACAGAGTGGGTATTGATATACCTCATCTGAATGAGTTTGAATGAGAATGGCCCTCCTCTGATCCAGGAGTGTTGCACAATTTCTTATGATATGTGGTATAGAGAAGAGTATGTGCAAGAATAATTACCTGAAGAAAGTTGAAGTAAAGCTGCACTATTCTCAAAAGGTAGAAACTGTAAAGATGTTAAGGCAGAGTCATGTTGTCATTGGCAGCACCTGCTGCTGAGTCACAAGTTCCTGAGCGATAATGGTATGAGTGACCATGGAAAAGGACCTGCTGTGGCTGTAAAGTCCAAGTTACTGTCCAGGTCCTGAATAATGGCCAAAGTTCACACACATGTCAGAAGCCATTTTATAGTACATCAAGTACTGTCGTCTTTCAATGATGTAAACTTGGTAAGCTGTAGCATTAAATTACCATTTAGTAGCAGTATGTGATCAGCAGCCATATATGAATTATATCACTCAGTTCTCATACCCGGTGACACTGCAGTTGATAACTTCAGAGTCAAAACTCTGCTTTGTTAAATGTGTTGCAAGAGTGTTATTTATCTTAACCCTTCTGCATTGTAGGCTGAGGCAAAACTCTAATTTCAGTTTACAGTCACAAGTTTATGCCCCTTCTCTTTTGCCGTAGAAATAATGCACTCAGCTGGGTTAGCTGGAACTGGCACTAGGCCTTTCAATAGCAGCACAGTTAAGGTCATCAGAAGCAACCTGTGATCTGCATCACTCTGTATTTGCCAGCAACTCAGCATGCACATAGGTACTGCTGGTGCAGTTGCTTGCTAGGCTTCTGAAACTCAATCCTTTGTTTGAGCCCTTAGTCTAGAATGAGTTGAATGTAGAGTAATTTCAAGGTAAAACATGATTTTACCTTCACAGTAATAAGCATATTAAGGAAATGAAAGTTTTCAGGGTCCATTATACTGTCTAATGAATCTGACACATTTTGTTTTCTGTGAGGCTGTAAGGTTAAGATTTGAGCTATTTAGGAATATAAGACTGCAAGAAAAAAAAAATAATAATAAAGTTTTGTCCTCCACCATCTCAACCATCTTACAGATGATGTTAAAACCAGGAAGAGAATATTCCCTCTGTAACTTCATCTTGACTACTCTTTCACATACATGTGTACTTTCTAAATTGAGAGAATATTTTTAAAGTACACCTAGTTAGGAGGAAGCATTGAGGCTTTTGAGATGCTGAAATCGAGAAAAAATAATTTCAGTCCTGTTAAGGCTTCTTTTGTTGCTGTGTGGCACTCAGTTTTAGTTTGGCTACTTCTCTACAGAGGAAAACAATTTGTACATATTAATAAAGAATTAAGTGGTGTTGGATCTTTTCCATGACAAGCTATCAAAAAAGTTTTTTATATAAACCTAAATTTTCAAAAACTGGTGCTGGTGGCGAAGCTTAGCCCTTTAACTAGGGCAAATTACTATTATTTCTTAAGACCTTAGCAGCATCTTTTATGTTAATTACAATGCAAAAGAGTTGTGCAAAAAGTGATGCAAGTGTCAGACTTGCTTTTAAAACTGGGCTGGATTTTTATGTCAATGATAGCTGAGCAATGGATGGAGTGGAATTAATTTTAAAGCCTCATTTCTGTGCTTGGATTTGGAGGTGTCTTAATACCTTATCTTACCTCCTCCTCATCTTGTATGGTAATTCCAAGGACATGTGAATCCTTGTTGTTGTAGCACCAGGTTGCTCTAAGGTACAGCTCTTACTACATTTTGGGGGACAGGTCAAGACCATCTTTCAGAGGCTTCCTTCCTCCCTGTTGAGCACTGGGTGACTTGCATTGCCACCTATCTTAGCCTGGTCCGTTCCCTTCATCGCCTGAGACTCTGAAATTTGCCCTCAGGTTCTTCTTCCTGAAAGTAGCTCTCACCTCTTGTCTTTCACTCCTGTTTTAAGTAGTGAACTCGTGGGACATGAGCTTTCTCTTTCCACATGTATGTACAGCCAGAGATAATTTTATGGCACAGAAATCAGGAAAAAGACTGGAGGCCTCAAGCCAAGAGAGAGGGACCTGCTGGACTATTAGGCAGTGTATGGATAATTCATGGTATGTCTGGGAGGAAGAAGCAGCAGGCCAAGCTTTATCCCAGCAACCTTCTGTGGCTAAATTGACTTTGTGTACTGCAACCAAATTGGACTTATGCTGGCTTACTTTACATTATATTGCAATGGTTTATGTAGGTGTAAACTGATCGGCCATATCAACAGCAAATGTCGCAGCTGAGAGATCAAGAAACTCTTTACCAGCTCTGTCTTGGTTCCTTCCTGTTGTCTCCATGCGGGCTAATACCTGGGCGACCTTTTATGTGAATTATGGGATTACTCAGGTGTTCACATAAGATTATTAAATTGATTTTTTTTTTTTTTGGATAATGTAATTTTACATTTCCTTTCTTGTATGCTGTTTGAAGCAAACCTGGAGTTTCTGACGGAAAATTACTGCCCCGGTCCCACAAATACTGACTTTTCTATTATTCATTGATTGTCCCTGGTGGCACACTGCAGGGATGCCAGGAGACTGTGATTTCTGAATTTGGAGTTCTGCCTGCGGACGGAGGACTGAGCCTCAGCTACGGAGAATGCCAGGCAGCTCTCAGATGAAATGGGTTCTCTAGCCTGCAGTGAATAGCAAATACATTGTCTGGAGCTAGCCCGTGTGAGACAGGCTCTTCTAGCCTATGTACAAGGTAGATAAAATCAGATGAAACTTGGAAGAGAAGGTCATAATGCATGCAAAAAAAAAAAAAAAAAAAAAAAAGGTAAAGAAAATACAGTGGCAGCATTAGGAGTGGTTGATCAGAGCAGTTTCTAAGGAACTGAGAAGTGGGGGTGTGAATCCTCTGTCAGAGGTAGTAATTAAATATCAGATATCTACATTCTAGGTGAATGCTACCATAAAACATGGACTCACAGCATCTGTCATCTTTGGCTAGGTTCAGAAAAAAAAAAAAAAACACCTGCTCTTCAGTTCTCTAAAGAAGGTACTAGGTGCCACACACCTAACTAGATTTAAGCAGGGAATGTAGGGTAGAGGAGTCATTACCCAGTAAAACAATGTAAAGTGCATAAACATCATCACTTGCTATTTAATACACTTCCATCATTAGTGTTTCCTCTCTGAAAACCATTCCCAGATCTGATTCATGTGCTTGTTTAAAGTAATGCTGTTGGCTTTATTTTTTAAGTGAAAGAACAAAAATGACCACTGCAGACCAATTCAGGAGAATAGAATACATTTTTAAATCATGGATGTTTCAAGTAACTGCAATACCTCTCATAATATGTTTTTAGTAATGTAAGAAACAACTTTAATCACTAAAATAAACTCATCAATGTCCTCACATGAATTTGGGCCACCATTCTCAGCATGTAGGTGGTAAAAATCTGTCATTCAATCTGGAAGCTGTAGGAATATATTTCCTCTCTCCATATGAATTCCCATTCTGTTTTGTGCCTGTCCAGAGTGTGGACAATTTCCTTTAACAAAGACTGAGGAACTGTCTGTCTCATTTACAGTCTCAACAAGCTGTAAGGTTCATGACATTGCCTATTGTGGCATACTTGGCACTCTAAAGGATATTGCTATCTAGGTGGTAGTTCAGTAGCCAGCTCCTATCCTTTTGCTAGGGTTTTCATTAAGAAATCTCCTAGAAGATTTATATACGTGACTTTAAATTTATTTGATACCTAAAGCAGAAATGTTAAAAGCCAAACAAGGCCTTTGTAAAGAGCAGAGAATTGGCAGACACACAGTCAACATGAAACTTAGTGATAGAAAGGACTCAAAAACTGAATAGTTGACAATACCTAGCTGAGGAAAATAAATTGTGTAGACCTCCTCAGCTTGTTTTCCATGGGTGCTCTGACAGGTTTATTCTGTAGAAAAAGGGGTGGCTGTGACGGCAAAAATTGTAACTGTTAATTTGTAAAAAGGCAAAGTAAATGAACACTGTGAGAAAAACCTTTCAGAATTTTTGATCTATACACTGGGGAGGGATGTCTGTATCCTTGCATATGTATAACAACATAGAAGCAATGAGGAAAGATGTGTTTGTAGGGGGAGTGATTAAAACGAAAGGCCTGAAAAAAGTTTTCATTGATCAGAAAACATCTGAAAGTTAAATAAGCAATCATTCATATCCTGTACAAGTTCTGTTCTAACCACTGAATCATGCACAGAAATTGCAATGAAATGAACAGGATTTTTTTTTTTTATGAATATCCATGCCAAGAAATGGCAAGATTAAAGTAGATATTTCTCATTGTTTGCAAAAATGTTTCTGCATAATTACTTCTGCCCAAATGTCATTGCTTTAGTGCTCCCCTGAAGGATTGCTTTTCAAAGTTTGTTTTATTGCAGTCTTTAAAGATAATGCAAGGTTGTATCTCTGCTGCTTCAAGTGAAAAGGAATTTAAACAGATTCCTGTTTTTCTTTTACCTGACCAGGCTGTGCATGCAGTGCCTTTGAGTTTTTTCAATGTTTATATAATGTTTTCTATAATAGTTTTCATTTCAGCAGAATGCATATTCCAGAAGGTCACTGGAAGGTTGGGATGTACCAGTGAGCAAATATTGCAATGATTTGCACAGCCTCAACCTGATTCTCTATTTAAACCATAAACATTCTTTATGTGAACCTTTGAATACAAGCTGTGCTTCTGAAATTTGCCTTAGCAGGTTACTTTTTGCTTTCTGCCTTCTCATCCTATCCCCAGCAGTAATGAATCATGGTTTTCCAGCATCTTATTACATTGCACAGGGCAACTTGGAGGATATGGATACAGGCTGGTAAACTGCATATTCAGATTAACTTTCCATGTAGAGTTGTTAGGAGGACCTCTGAGTCTCCTTTCATTTGCATGATACAGTCAATTCTGCATCACTAGGTCTATGTGTTGTTGAAAACTAGAGCTGTCTCAAGCTTGGCTGAGTAGTTAGCATGAGAATATTCATAAACCCTATTAAGGTGCAAAAAAAATTTTTTTTTCTTCTCCCTCCATCCCCAATCTTTTAGGCAATGTAGAAGGAGCCTTTTGTAGGATTTGTCATCTTGTATAGGATACAACTGCTTTCTTTCAAGAAATGCCAGTGGAAGAACAGAGGGTTGTGTTACTTCCCTGCAGCCTGGTGATTAGCGCTGAAAATTGGAAATCTTGTACAGCTACCTAAGTGGATTAAACTTTCATGTTCCCTTTTAGGAGACCTCCCTACTTGTTTGGAGAGTGCTTCTGAATTTGTTGGGTGAAGGAGTATGTGCAGCTCCAGCACTTCAGTGAGCAGAGGAAAGTTTCCAGATTCTGGTCCTTAATTCCTAGGGTTTTCTTCTGTACTGTGTTATTAACAAGCTGTTAAATAGAAACATGTGAAAACAAAACAAACCAAACACAACAACTGCGCCCGCATCCTCCAAAAGAAAAAACAACAGACCTTGAAACCGATTCCCACATGCTTGTCCTACAGAATCTTCTCCTTCTTAACCCCATGGAAATCCTCAGTCCTTTTCTTGCTTTACTGTGGATTCAGTTACAATTTGAGCTCTACTTTCTGTTCACAGGAATGGGATAAGAATGTATTTTGGATGTAACCCAGTGGTAAATAATTACGTATTAGTTTCAAGGAAGAAGCAAGGTCAGAATTACAACTTAAGAGAGTGTGTCCACGGCACCTTTCTGCTTGGGTGTCATCTCTTCACAGAGATTTAAGGCAAATGTCCTAATGTTTTGTGGGGATGGTTTCTGAGCTGCAAAATTTTGATCCCTATTTTCCTATCCTTGTTTGAGTAGATATCCAGGTATGGAGAATGGGATCAAATTTTTTTCCAGTTTTCACACACAATATAGTCTGAGTGAGAAAAAAGAGAGAGAGAGAGACAGGGAAGGGGAAAAGAAGAAGGAAGGAAGGCAGGAAGGAATGAATTCCTATGTTGTCAGAGTAGACCAGAGGAACTGCATAGCCTGTTTTATCGGTTTCTTTCAAAGGTAGATTGAGCTGGACATTTTCTTTGATCTCAACATGTTTCTGATATCCTGAACATGTTCTTTCTCTGCAGAGCACTGCTCACTGTGCAGGAAATTTTAAGTTGTAATTTGTTTTCAAGCTACCACCAATTTTTCTCAGCAGAAGAGAACACTTTGTGTCAATTTTGTCTGGTGATGGCTGCAGGGATATTTTTTTTTTACCTGCAGCAAAAAGACCACGGTAACTCATAGATCCTGCCTATGTGCATTTTCTGTGAATTAAACAAAATAAAATAAATAAAGCAGTGCCAATCCTGAAAAATGATGCCTATTCCCTTTCAGGAGTAGTTGAAAGTTAATTTAAAAGGGAATCAGAAGTTAGGTAGAGTTCACTTCTCTCCTCATTTTTAGCCTAACTTTGCAGTAATTGGAGACTATGAACTCTCTATATGCTCTTGGGAAAATGTCAGTGACTTACATTCTGTTATCACATTTGAAAGCTCTGACAAATGAATGCATATGTGTAACCCACTAGCTAATTTTCATTATGCCTGTCCTCCCTCTTTTGCCCACTCTGTATTACAGCTGGAATTGTTTCAGTTCTCAGGTATAGATCCTGTCTGTTCAGTTCAAACAGTAATGGCTCATGCATTAATTCTGATCACTGTCAACAAGGATCAGTTGTGACAGTGCCTGATGCTGCTTTCAATTACAGTGCTGCAATTTTGAGACAGCATATCTGAAATTCAGGGCTGGTGAAGTGTGGTGAGCAGGAACTCCCCTACAGTGGGGTTTGATGCCAAATTTTTGTTCATGTTACTACTTGCTTGCAGAAGCACAATGGCATTGGATAATCCAACTAATGCACCTGTGGCAAAGGTAAGGAAGTCCGTATAGTGGCACTAACATGCCAGGTTGATGGCTCCTGAAATGTCATACTGCTTCTAACTGCCCACATGTCTTTGCGCACGGTGATGTGACCAAGGTGAAGATCAGATGGCCTAGGATAATTCAAATAAAGTCCTAGCAATCCACAAAGGCTTGGATTCATCCCAGGAGGGATGTAGGAATGGAAGTAGGAATGTTGGCTACTGACTCTTATGATCATCCTGGACTTTGGGACATGATGGAGATGTGGACAGGGTTTTCGTACAGCTCTTTGGAAAAGCAAGCTTTTGACATGTGCTGGTAGAGCTGTCTGCAGACAGCTGATCCACCAAGTGCCCTTATTGGCCAGTCATTACTTTTAACTAATAGCAGTATTGATTTGGAGAGATCTGCTTCCAGACTGAGGACAGAGGCATATCATTTCCTGTTCTCTTTCCACTGCTTCTTTCAAAAATTCCACTCCTCTGTCCCTGGGTTATTTGTAGCATTATATATGGCACAGATGTAAGTTATCTATAGCACAGAGGACAGTCTGTGTTGCTGGTGCTTTGTGCGGGGGTTTAAGCATGCACTAGCATCCATCCAGGCTTGGATGGAGCCAAAGCATACAGCTGAGGGATCTGTTTGAAAGAGCCTGTTTAGCAGTACACGCGCTTGTTGGCAGATACAGTCCAGACCATTGCTTTAGTCTGCATGTTTTAGTAACTGAAGTTAGATACCTTTAAAGGCCGTGAGAACATGAATATGTAGGGCTGAACTAATTCATCTTGTGATATAGGTAATTACTTCTTTACAGAACAGGAAATACTTGGGTTAATGGAATGCTCAGACTAAAGCCTAAACCATGGTCTTAAACATGGGTGTGCTAGTTCAGCATTTAGTCTGCAGGAAGTACAGGATAAGTACTTTAGCACACTTACATGGGTCTGTTTTTACTGAACTACTGCAAACTCAGAACTCAGTTCCCATGTGGAATGGGAATGAGGATGAGAGATACTAGTAGAAATTGAAAGTGTCTGTTGCTTCTCCTTATTTCCCAATTTTAGGATAGGTAATGTAACTTCATAAAGTTCTGGGTGCTTAGCTAAAAAACTTTAACTTTTAATTTTCTTCTCTCTGACACATTGCTCTTTGTAAAGGGGTTATGCAGAAGTTAAACCATAGTGAGATTAAAATCAGGGCAATGAGAGCTGTGTGCTGACATCTGAGAGCAAAATTTGACCTTCTGAATTTTGAAGAAGCTGCAAAGAGCCTGGATGTTGCAGCGCATGTGTCAGAGAGGTAGTGTAAAGGCTTGTCATATTTTGGCCTGGAGCCTTCAGATATGATTTGCAGCATCCTTGCAAAGAGCAAGCCTAGGTAGCTGAGTGATGAGCATGGAATAGACAGAGATTTCAGTTATCCACATACAAATTCATTTTTTTCTCTTCGGTTCAGGAACGACCAACATATCACATCCACAGTGCCCCAAAGCATCCTCCCAGCCAGTTGGCTCTTAGCGAGAATAGAACCAATTTCTTAATCCTTACTACCACCTCCTGCCAACACACTATGGAAATAGAAGATATATCTGTTTCAAAAAGCATTTGTCTGCTTTCGTAGCCAGACGTAGTGTTTCAGAGGTGACAGCTGGTGTAGGAAGGAAGCGCTTATTTATACATACATATATATATAGCAACATATCTATATATATGAATGTATACATATATGTGTATGTATATGCATATAGCAAATGTGCTTATGTTTGCATATGAAAAGGAAGACACCAAGGAAAGTGATGAGATGTCAGTTTTCCAGTTCAATTTTATGTCTTAATGCTTTGGTAGAGTAGGGACAATGTGATTATCCCTAGTGAGCAGCAGAGTAGACCTTATCTTGTGATGATTTCTAAGGTTGGCAAAGTATACTCTTATTCTTAATTTGACATCAAATAAATACTTAAATATGAAAAAGATCAACTGTGTTGATTCTTCTCTTCATGAAAAAATAACAATCCTGCACTCCCCATTTACTGAGAGTGACTCAGTAAATTCTCAGTAATGACATCTGTAGTGAAGGGAAGTACCAAGAGAATCCTAAGGGAGGCAGCTGAGTTTTAAGTTGTCTAAGAACTGTATCACCTCAAAGAGAAAAGTGACTCATAATTCTTCTAAAAGAAAAAAACTTCACCGTGTTGACATAAGTGTAGCAGAGTTAACAGATGCTACATGCCATAGCCTGAGTTCTATGCAGATGAAAACTGGAATAAAAAGCATTGTAAGAATATGGCTTTTTTTTTTTTTTTTTTCCGGAAAAAATCTCTTTTCTTGCTAAACCTTTCTTAAATACATGTTATACAACTCCCTTGCCTTGGCATTGGATAGATGTAAAAATTCTCAAGCTAAAAATGTGGTTAATCTGTAAGAGAATAAGCATACCCACAGATGCCAAGAGAGGGTTTGGAACGCATTTATTCATTCCCAACTTAGCACCTACTACTCATAGCATAAAATTCAATGAATTATAAAGAAAGATACACAAGACCCACCACCCTCCCCCCATTTTAACAGCACATGCTTATCACCATTCCTATGTTAATGAAGTGTTTGTACAGCTGCTACAGTGGACACAGGAAGATTAAAATCTGCTGTCACTCCACTTAAAGAACCTAGGGGAGATCAACACATCTGGTCTAGGGGGAAAATAAGTCTGTCAAAATAATTATTTCACATCATTTGCAGCAGCATGAAACAAGGGTAGGAAGGAGAGAAGAAAATTTATTAACGTTTAAGGTAGCCATATGTCAGTTACTTTATCGTACCTGCTAATTCCTCACTTCATTTAATGATCAGTGACCCTGACACTCACATGTCATCTTTAGTCTCCCAATCACTTTTAACCACTCTCTTTTGCTGAGTTAGTTATAGCTCACCTACTGGAAACTGAAACTGTTGAGTATTTCCCAGGCCAAGCTCAATGGTGAGTGGTAATCCAACAGAAGTTGGGTCTGTTTACATGGATTAATTGGTGTTCCCTAAATAAGATGCTAGGTATCAAAAGAACATATTTTAGAACAAAATGGATGGATGGGATGAACAGACTGTAATGGCAGTGCTGAGGAAGTGTAACTTTGTTCTCAGTGGGATTAGTCAAGCCAGTGGGCTTGTTTTAGCTCATAGCTCCACAGCTCTTCCATATAGCAGTGACATTTCCCTTAGAGTTTTAGTCAATTAACCCAAGAAATATTATGAAAAGCAGTAATGCTTTGTCTGCCATTCTCTTACCTTAGGAGGGTAATGATACATGCATGAGAGATGGTGCTTGGTTGGGTATGAGAAGATACTGCAGGCAGACAAAGACAAGGTGATTTTCAAAGCAGTTAGAACTATTTTAATCCATTTTGTTACGGTGACATTGCCTCTAATCCTTTCCTGATATTTTATTGATAGGCTTTTCACAATGTACATCATAGTAGGATTCATCAGACTTGACACGTTATCCTCACAGTGCATTTGGGAAGCTCAGAAGTTTTCTGTTTCCCATTTTACATTTACATTTATTTCTCATTTCCTGACATTGAGAGAAAAGAGAGTGTAAAGCAAATTGTTTGAACTTGACTTTCTGCAGTTAGGCAAGAAGTGCTCATCCTGTTAAAAATCAGACCAAAGATTTTGGTCTCTAAATACAGATTTTAAATTCTAATATTAGATACCTCATATGGGAGAGATTGACTTCTGTGATTGACTAGTACTGTCCAAGAGGCCTACAGTAAATCTCAGGCATATTTTTGATCTCCTAAATATTAATTGCTAAAAAGCTGCTTTTCCAAGGTTTTTCTTGCAAATCAATTTATACACACATCTGAACAGTGAGACATAAGTTGGCTAAAAAGGTTGTTATTTTAATAAAATAACCTTCGGTCAATTGGAATGAAAAATATTGACTGCTTGTTTGGGCATTTTCTTCTGAAACAAACAAACAAACAAAGTTCTCTCCAAACATGAGATTTTTTTAACTCAGCAAAAAACACTTGATTTCTTTTTCTGTGCTATTGTCTCCTTTTATAAAATACTGTGTCTGCTTGTGTCTGCAGATGAATTGATTTCAGTTTAAAAAAAAGGTTTGAATGTTTAAATTCAACATTTTTTTTACTTGTACCTTACTGTAAAGTAAGTACTGCTTCTGGTTAGTTCACTTTTCTGAGAGTTTTCTGTATATCTCCGTAAACCTAGGGACAGACTTTATTTTAAATTTATGACAGCTTTTATTATGGAGCACAATATTGTAACCTGGAATCAAACTACCTCCAGCTTGAACCTCCTGTTACAAGTGAATAGAAGTGAATTCTTGTATTTTGTCCCATTGTTCTGAATGGGACTGGATAGCAGAAAGTTTTCACATTGTCATCAAATCATTGACATATTATTTTAAATAATCTGTATTTAGAATCAGCTTGCTGCATAGTCATCAAATTGTTTTTTTTCCTGGGGCACTGGGAGTAGCATTAGATTATGGTACTTATGGGGATATATGTGCTGAGCTGCTCAGCACGGTTAAAAGTCCTGCTTGGCCAGAAGCAGAACCTTCAGACTGTCTGGGGACTTTGCTTTACAATGATATCTGTCTGGGGAGTAGAGATATCATTACAGCTAGGAAGAATCTGAGTAATGATTATAAGAATTGTAATTCAGGACAGAGGAGTCAAATTTGGGTTAATGGTGGATCTACATTATTGCATCTAAACTTGTAAAGTAGACTGTGAATGTTTAACCTATGGAAAATTAGCATAATTATGTTGCGTCAAATGAATGAACATACTTTATATTCAATCAATACATACTTTGCATCCAATACTTTCCTCAAGGAACACAGCTGTGAAACCAGATATAGAACGAACTGGATGTAGTGGGTTTGTGGAAGAAATCCTTAAGTAACCTTACTCCTCAGAGCAGCTGAAGTTTTTCTAGGGAAAAGGAAAAGCTTTGTCACTTCTGAGATATGCACTGCATAAATAAGAAATTGGCATTTCATTTACTGTCATTCCTGCACCTTGATAACATTGAGTAAGAATTTGTAACTAAATGAAGTTTCTCTGATTTTGTGTCCTGGTATTGCATTTATGTTGTTTTAGGGAAATACTCCAGATTAATTTTTGATAACGATTTTTCCCACTGAGTTAGCTTCTAATATTATAAAATTAAACACTCATCAGGTGTTATTATACACTAGACTTTGTTTGAAAATGGTTTTGTCAAAAATGAGATCTGTCATATTGTCATATTAATGGATTAATTTAAGTCTTAAATATTGTGTTTAATCATGCCATAGGAAAATACAGGCTTATATTACAGTGACTGCAAGCAGAATGATACCAAAGGTAATGAAGCATTCTGTTCTGAGTCTAAGAAGTACACTTAATAAACCTCTCCAGAAACTTTTATAAGAAAAACAGCAAAACGTTGGCTATTGCTTTTCTTAGTACAAGGTCTTTGTTGACACAGTTTTAACTATTTCTTTTGTCATTGTTCACAGTCAATTTATCACTGAATTGTATGAAAGAGAAGAGTTTTCAGTGGTTATAAACAGATTTTATCTAGCAAAATCATGAAAGAACCATTATGGGACTAAGCAACAGAATGGTAGAAAATATGTCTATTTTCTCTTACTTAAATGAGTTCTGTAACTCTGGTGACTGATCTGCATAAAATTTCTTACTTATTTACCCCAGTGCAAATGACAGAAAAGATAGGTCATAGAGGCTTACTCTGTGGAAGCTACTGAGTACTAAAACAAACAAGCAAGCAACTCCCGTTACTCCCCAAATTCACTTCAGTAATGTTTAATCAGAATATCAATCTGAAAGCACATGGGTATCACAAAGGCAATATTTAAGTCAACAGAAATATTTCCTTAACTGATCAAATTGCTATGGAGTGTTTTTGTCACTTGATGATACTGAAGGAGATAAAAGTCATGATTTTCAAAGTGGAAGTTAATTTAACTCTTTCCCAAACAAGCATGATTTGATTTTAAGCATCTCCATGTTTCTAAAATGAGGTCTCACCTGTGGACACCAGGGATCCTCAGTTCTATCCTCAAAGGACAGACTGATGAGAGCTTCCTAAAAATGCAGTGATCCTACTCTAGGAATAAATAAAAGGATTTTAGAAATAAATAAATCAACATACTATCATCTGTTCATCCTTAAAACTAATCTTCAGTAAGTCCCAATATAATTCTCTGGGGGAAGTGTGAAAGGTCTGTGGGATCCCATCATAAATAGTATTGTTGACTTGTGGCTTTGAGAAAAAAAGTGTTTTTCAAGGTTGAGTATGTGTATATGTTCACAGTTATGACCACACAAGGTGTCACTCCTGTTAGCAGCATCAATGTATATTTACTCTGGAATTCTCATTAAAATATGCTAAGCGGATCCAAGTCTGTCTTGATTTATATTCAGCTATTTCCGTGGAGCTTAACTGTACCTTTTTTTTGAAACAGATGAAACATTCATCTTTTTCAACACGACTGTTTTGAAGGCAAAGGCTACATTGCTTTACAGCATTTCATATCAAGGACAAGAAACTTATTGAAGATCATGTAGTGTTCTGTTACTAACCGCTGATTTATTCATTGAATTAAAGAAAAAAAGTCCTCTTATTTGCAAAAAATGCACAGCCTTAGCCCCATAGCTTCCTTTAAATGGTAGGTGTGGATTTCTGCTGGTTTTGCATAGGCCAGACAGAAGTCTTTAGAATAAAGAAGATTTGACTTGCTTTTGAGAATGACTTGCTCCATTGACCAAGGAATTAGTGGTGTGTCAAGGATTTATGAAAACAAGACAGAGAACAGAAGTTTTTGAGATTGTTGCGACTTGCAGTTAGAGCCAGTGTTTCCTGCATCTTCTCTCTTCTTGTGGGTTTAGTTTGTTATCTCTTTCACCACAAACTGCTTTGAGTAGGACGGATTCTTGGGCCATTGTATGAGGCAGGATGTCAGTAATCACAAACAGGGGAAAAAGGGAAAAATAACGTGCTAGTCTAGGTAATCCAAAAGTGACAAAACATCACCTTCTACTGATAGAATGTCAGATACAGCATCAACATTAATTCCATGTAATCCTGTCTTTACAAATCTGTATTTTACTAACCAAATGGATTAGTTGGGGAAAGCCTGAACAGAGTTGCATCTTTTTTAAAAAAAATATGTATTTAGAAATCAGCTTCTTGCCATTTCAATTCCTGCTATTTTTTTTCTATTCCTGTTGTTTTTGCGGTTTGATGGTTCTGTTTTTTATGATATACATGAACTGGTATCAGCTTCTGTAAAAAAACAATTAAGATGTTCACAAACAGGCTGTATGTAAAGTGTTTTGTTTTTTTTTTTTAATTATTTTAACATGGAAGATCTGTTAAATGACTTTTTAAATCCCTTTTCCATTTCCTAGATTTAAACACAAATTGTATGATCAATTGATCCTCAAGCATTTTTTCCACGAAACACGTAGAAGCATGCATTGGTCTGTCAGATGCTTGCCTATCTCCGGATGATAACACAACAAACTGTGCACCTTAAATATCAGTGTTTATCTCTGTTGCAAACTTAAGCCAGTACAGACACTATAATCTAGTTTATTAAATAAGCTGATTAGCATTTATTTAGTTCAATAACTAAGAAGGTAATAACCAATTCAAGTGTAATCATTAGTATAGCACAGAAAGTTAAAGAGTCTTAGTGGTGGAGCCTGACAGGAACAACAGATAAGAAAATCATTAGTATGGGGAATTGGATCTCATTTAAAAATGAAATTATACAAACCCATTCAATTACATTGAATTATTTCCTATGTGTACACATGCAAATTTGTGAAACATCATCAAGATGCATTACTGTCATATTGATTTGAATTAATTCTCTGCAACAGTGGAGATCCATACCCTGTTTTGTAAACTAATTCAGCTTTTCAAGAGCTCTGTTCTCAAATAATTCAGCACAGAAAAGCAGGGAAAGACCAAGAAGCAGCACTCAAAGCCAAAGCAGTCACTACGGTATGATACACCAAGCTCAGGCATATTCTGAGTCTCACTGCAGCAGCACAGAGTTCACAATAGACTGCAAAAACCTGGCCAAAGGCAAACTAAATCAGGCTTTTTTTTTTTTTTTTTTTTTTTTTCTGTGGGACCGAGAGTTCTTAGTATCTCAATGGGTTAATTTTAAAGAAACCTGAATTTCTGTACACAGTCCTCTGTGATTTGTTTTGACTGCATGGTAGATACCCTCAGAATGACTTCACATATCTCTCTTATCAACTCATCTAATACTACCGGAATAGTGTGTGCTTTGTGACTTGAAAAGACTATTGTGTGTTAAAAGGCAATTTTTCCTTTTGAAAAATGCTAGCATAAAGCACCACTTCCAGTCGTATTCTTAGATTGACCTGATGTTGCTTGTTGTCAGATTCTGATGCCTTACAGGTACATAGCGTAATCATTTTTCCTTGAAAGTGCAGAAGACTCCCAGAATTTTTGGCCACTTCCATTCAAGGCCATTATTCCTTTTGTTCAGGATAGCACTTTATCATTGCAGTTTATGGTTAGCAAACTCATAACCCACTCTTGCTGTTATTGGAAAACTCTACATAACATAATTTTCATACAAATAAAATAAAAAAAAAATATTATTACAAATAAAAAATATTATTACAAAATAACAAAATAAACAAATAAAAATATTATTACAAATAAAATTAAATGCCAATAGTATTAGTAAAACAAAATTTTGCATGCTCACATTGTGGTGGTTCTATATGACTATTACAAAAAATAAGCTGCAGTTTTGACAAAAAAAAAAGGGTTGAAAAAATTCACAAACCACAAAATTCACACACACAAAAAATCACACAAAAAATCACAAAGTGATTTAGACTTTGAATGATAAACCTTATTGTTATGAAATCGCATGAAGTTATGATGTACACCGAATATGGAAGTTGCTTTTTGTAGGACAAATTTAAGCAAAGCTTTTAATACATTTTTACGTTTTTAGTAGTTTTTAAGCCCTAAATAATAGTCCCTTTTATAACCATATATATGTATATGGTGATATAGAGAGAGACTATGCATAGCCATTCAGAAAAGGCTAGAGAGTAAATAAGACACACAAATTTGTTTGCATTACCAACCAATTTTGTTCAAAGAGAAAACAAAATATTAAGTTTTATAGTGGGCAGAAATGAACATGCTATCAGTTGAGTGACTGTAGGAACTACTTTTCATAGAATCATTTATGAAACAAACTGGACCATTATTGCTTAGTACTGATACAGGACTTAGAGGTTCATGTTTATAGTCAGTGGATCATTGACAGGACAGACCTTATCTGTCCCTTTTGTGTAGCCACTTCCAAGATTATTCTTCAATATTCATAGTAATCAAGAAAATTAAGATGAAGGAGGCAGTTGAGTAATTTTTCTGTTAGGAAAACATCTATTTTTTACAGATGGTAATTAGTGAGATGTAGAATTCAAGTGAGGACAAAACAGATTCTTGTTTTCACATATATGAGGTGAAGGCAAAGAGTTTGTGGGAGCTTGGGTTTCATATCTACCTGTTATGCATGGGAAGAATGTAAGTTGCCTTTGGTACCCTGGAATGCTCTCATTACGTACAATGAGTTAAGCGATACTCTGGCTTAAAAAGCTGGCCCCCAGCATTTGTTTCTTAGATTTCTGAGTGAGCATAAGATGGGAGGAGCTCACTGTAAACATCTATCCAAACACTTCACTAACTCCTTAAAATCTCCTTCGTCTCTTGACAAATTAGGCTGCTGATGAGTTGTGTTATACTGTGTGGTCCTGACCAATAATGTCCCCCACTCCCTCCTGGTACTCCACCATCTCTTTCCCAGCCATGAGTGCTGCTTAGATGTTAGGGTCTTGGAGAACAAACTAGGTATTTTTTCCCTGTCAGCACTGCGCCTGTTACTGTTAGCTGCCTGGCTCTCCTGGCTGCCATGATAGTAAAACAATGGTTAATGCAAAAACTTGATCTCTCCATCTGTGATACGTTTAAAGAGCTTCAAAATGATGGTTAAGGATTACTGACAGCTTAACACCAAGTATCAGTATCATGAATTAAATTAAGTTAATGTTTCAGATGAAATTAAATCCACAGATCTAAAAATCTGGAGATGAATTATTTTTTCTCTTTTCTGTTGTCTCCCTTATCTCTGGCTACTGGGTATCATCTCTTTTCTGATATCAACTGCCCCAGGGGACAGAATACATATGTTATTTAAATATGCATAAATCAGATTAATTGCAGAATAGAAATAATTCAGATAGTAAACAAACATTAACCGGTGGAATTGCGTGAATTTATGAAACAGTTATTTCCATTTTCCAGGTAGATTATGACTGACTTTTATGTGCAAGTTAAAGTCTCTCTTAAAACTCTTACTTTATTTTCAGTCCAGCTCTGTGAGGAACTCCCCATCATTGTGAGTTATTGCAGTACTTGTGGTTGGTGCATTTCAGCTCTCGGTCTCCTGGGCTGTATGTGTGGTGGCAGAAAAGTGTGCTTTGCAGCAGAAACTACCTGACATGTACCCTACAACAGTCTCTGACAGCAGTGGAATGTTTCTCTGAAATGTTACACTGTATGTACACTGGAGTACTGTGAAGTTAAGTGATCAGATCTGCAGCTGATGTAAACTGATTTATCATCACTGCAGCAACCCTCATACACACAGTGTGAAAACATGGTCCATTGCCTTTCTTTTAACTTTAAAATGATTGTCTTTCAATTTATTTCTCAGAGTTGCCTAAGATCCTTTTTTATTTCTTACATTTAAGATGGCTAACTTTCAAACTTACAGGCTAGGATCTTTAGGTGGGGATCAGAAAGAATAACATTGTTCCTTGTGACACTAGTGATATATCCAAGTTAAAATAACGAATCTATTCAACATTTGTAGTACTTTTACAGGGTGATGAATTTCAGCATAATGTATTCCAGTTTTCACTATGAAAAAATTATTTTTGTAACAGTTACAAACAAGTAAAATAAGAGGTCTTTTAATGAATGTTACTTTCTAGTCTTATGTTATGAAGAACGCTGTGATTGTTGTGCTGAATGATCCATCTGTATCAATCATGGCAGTGCTGTACGTCAGTGTCCTGGTTATTCTTTTAGAATGCTGTGGAGCTGTTACCACCTAGTGCCAGAAACCCTTTAAGAAAGATGTTTTAATTCCAAGTATATTGGTATAATAGAGTGGGCTGGCCAGCTTGAAACTGCTCTGTTCTTTTCAAGGGAGTGCACTGCACTAACATTTCTTTGTTTTGAGGTGAATATGTAGGAATCCACTGCTTAGAAGGTGGATCTATAAAGTCAGTGGGTAATCTAGTAGGCTAAATGGCTTTTCCTCCTAAAACAACAACAGACAAAAAAACAAACACCTGAAGATATGTGTCCTTGCTATATAATACTGGAAATCCAGCCCTGCCACTGTAAAACACAGAATAGCTCAATTTCTTTTCAGCCTGAAAAATCTTTTAAAATGTCAATAAATGATCTAGATTTACACAGTGAATACTTATCTGAAATTGAAGGGGAGAAAAACACCTAACATATATTTAAGTAAAGAAAAAACATTACTCTTGTCAATAGGAAAATAATTTACTGACATTTTTCGGAATGTACTGAAAAGGGTAATATCACATTATTAGCAAAACTTGTAATTAGGATTCTGGCTATTAAATTGGCATATTAAATTCGATCTGCAATCTGAGTGGCACTGAAGGTTTGGAGGAAATAATTGTGTCAACTAGTTATGTCCATTGTTGCTGTGACAACGGGATTTCAGAACAGTGATTAAAACAAAACAACCCCTCCCAACAGTAGCCACCAAGAACAATAGAAGAACATTCTGTTGGTCCTATTAAACCCAAATAACCAGATAATAAGAGTATGATGGCACTCCAACTTAATGAAAATGAACCATGTAAGTAGTAAAATTGTGCCAGCTGCTGCTGTTTAGATTAACAACAGAAGTAGGTAACTAAAATTAAATGCAGTGTTGCTGAGTATTTGCTAATTTAGATAAACTGTTAAGTGTAGCACTCAGTGTGTGTTTTATTAAATTTTATTGAGGAATGTGTTTGACCTACTGTTCCATTACTCATGGGTGTCTTGCAAAGCAAACACGGGATGCTTGCAGATGAGGCCTGTGCCTCTAACAATGGCTTACGCAGAGCTCTGTTACAGGCTAAGCACTTCTGAAAATCTGTTCGCTATTTGGGTGTCTAAATGGAAGTGGACTTCTGCATCTTGTCCATAGCAGCTACATGAGTTATTGTTATCTCTGATTTGTAGACTAAGTAATTTACCTGTTGCTTTGGTGCAGTCACATCCCTATTTTTAGCTCTGTACGTGTAACGGGATATTCCCAGTGTATAGCAACTGTTATATCCAACAGTAGGATCACAAGCTACAGCCTTATAAAAATGGCAGGAGAGGACTGTTATTCTCTTAAAATGAATTTTGTCTCCTTAAGCCAAATTACAGTGGGAATTTACAAGTTGTGAGGCTGAGGGCAAAAATGGACAATTATTCTAATTTGCATTGAATGAATTTGCTGTTGGAAGCAAAGGCAAAAGGGAGAGACAGAAAAGAGTAAACTTTATACCTGCCACTTAAAATATGTCTACTGAGCTGTAATTCAACTAAGCAGCAGCAAGTAACTTTAATTAATCTCTAATTAGGCCCATGAGTTTTAGCTGAGAGAGGGTTTGGTTTCTTAAAAATGATTAAAAAAAAAAAAAAACCAACACACCCCTCCACCACCAAAGGCTGTTTTTTGCAGACTCTCCAAGCCTTAATTACAGTCCCAAACACCTCAAGCAATTTTCTGAGCCAATTAAATCATGGTGGTGACTAGATTAACACATTGCAGTGCCTTATATTTGGTGTGCTTGCTTGCTAGAGTTAGATGGTTTGAAAAGTGAGGAACTGCCTGGAATCCAGACCTAGATCTTGCAGTTGGCATTGCTGTGCAACTGCTGTGGCCACTTCCTTATGGGTAATATTTTTTCTGTTGATGCTTAAAAAGTAGGAGGAACAGCAAGAGCAAGTAAGGAGGAAAAAAAAAAAACGAGGAAAAAAATTAAGTTCTTTTTATTAATAGGGTTCTTACATGCTGAGCTCACGTTCCACAGAAGGAGTTCTTCCTCCTACGCTCCTGTTACAATGCAGTATATTCAGCAGTGTTTATATTGCACATATAAAGGAATGAAGTTTCTCAATGACAGCTTTTAATATATGTCTACCCAAATGCTACTTTGGAGGATGACTCACTGTATAGGAGTACGTACAATATTCAGCACAGGGCAGTATTTTCCTTGAGTTTTTGGAACTACTTACATAGCCAAAAAGATGGTGAAATTTCACAGTAAGTACTTTTCCCAGTACATCTACAAACACTGAGAGTCTCTAGAAAGTTTTGAGACCTAGATTTGCTGAGTATGTGATTTATATAATGCAGTTGTCTATTTTCTGAAGGGTTAATTAAGAAAGGCCACTGAAATAAGCTAAACATGCTGTTTATGTGAGCTGCTCCATTTCATTTGTTTCACACAGTCTTAAAAATATTGTTACAATGCCTGCCTCTCTGTTGACCTTAGATTTCTTCTTATTTGCTACTGCATTTATATTTCATGCAACGGAAATTAAACCAAAGAAGTTTCATGCTGTAAATGTGAAGGGCGAGGACACAGTAACCTCAGGCATTGATGACAGATGAGAAACTGATGTCAGAAAACTTGGATGGAAATTATCTTTGAAATTCGGGAATATCTTCTGCAGCAGTAGAGTGAAATGGAGGTCACAGGAATATACAAGGTGTATTTTAAGTTCATGTCTGGGAGGGAACTTGCCAGCACTAAAGCACGTTTAGCCCACTTGGGTACCATGATGGGCAAAAGCCCTTTTCTTCTAACATCTAAGTTGTACACGTATAGGGTCTAAGTACCTGTACAACCTTCTTCGCACCTACATTTCTGCTACAGTGTAATTGTAGGAATCTTAGACTTTGACAGCTTAGCGTCTACCTCATACAAATGTCCTGGTGATGATTCACAGCCTGGACATTTCACTTAGGAAGTCTGACCTAGTATCAGTGCTCAGAATAACCCCAACAACCATCTAGGGAAACTCAGAATTTTAAATCCTTTCATATGCCTGACTTGGAAGGACTTGCGCATCATCTCCCTGTTGTTGGTAGGATACTGTAACATGGGGTAAGGAGATGTTCAGGGCTGTTTTCTCAAATCATCCTGAGTTTTTCTGTACTTAATTTAAGTACAGAACTTGAAGTTATATGGGAAATAGGTACTCTAAACACGCTTGATTGTCTGGGACTTAGTCCTTCATACCTTCAGCACTATAAAGTCAGCATCTCAAAAACATCATTGGGCAAAACTTCCAAAGTATGAGTAAGTCAGACTCATTTTAAAACAAAAAGAGAGGGCAAGTTTTAAGTATTGTCCAGAGATTAGTTTATTGTCACGTTTCTCTATAAGATTAGGAAGTGTTAGATAAGATTATTTTATAAGGCTGGAATAAAGGCATTGATACATTAAAAAGTGGTTTGTCCTTACTCTTACTTATTTGTACAAGGGATTAGCACTCCTGGTTTATCCTGGTTTAGCAAATCCATTGCTAAAATCTCTGTTGGTTGTCTGTGGGTGAGATGGACATACTGTATTCATATGAGCAAGTAAGTGTGAGATAGCCACTTTGCACAATGGGAGCCATTCAAATCATTGATCAGCATGAGCTAGGATATTAGATGCTCTCTGGGAAAGACAAGGTAATTCAGAATTCATCACAGAACAAGTCTTGGGAAGAAGAAGTATTTGAGAAAGAACAGTTTTTCTGGTTTCCTTGTAGACCAGAGCAGCAGCATGCTAACCTTTTCTTTGGGCAGACTGTAAATTTAGATTCTGCCTCCACCAGATTCATCTCAGGTTACATGACAATCTTGTGACTTGGATTGCCTGTTTGATGCACTGGGGCTCCAACCATGGAATGACATTTTTCCTCTTCCCAAAGTTAGTCTTTGATGAGGATGCTGAAGCCCAAGGTGATGAAGGTTATAAACACTACTGAGCATTTCAGAAGACGCTGAAAGAAAAGGGAGTATGCTGCAGGAGGTCAGAAACAAGATGGCTTACCCCTTGGAGACAGCTGTGATTTCCAGGCATAATGAGTTATCTTAAGGACAATGAGTCAGAGCTCTGATTTTCCCAGACTGTAGCCTGTGTTTAGCAGTTCCTGCCTTTCTGAATTCTCTGAGTTCTTACTGTTATAATGTTTTGCTGTTTCTGTCTAGATGGAGTCTCTGAGGATTTTGTCTCTTTGTTTTTTCCTCTAAACCTCTAAATTATTGACTGTTTTAAATCTCTGACCTTTTCTTAAAAAGAAAGAAAAAAAAAAACACACAAAAAAAATTGTTTCTTTGTCTTTAATTTGCATTCTCTACCACAAATGATCAGCCAGAAAGTACAAAGGCAGTCATACTAATATGCCAATTATCAGTATAAAGGCCACATTCAGAGAGACCGTGTACTAAAATGTTTAAGGAGGCTCTGGGCTGTGATGAGGCTGTCCGTGGGAGTTCACAGCATGTCACATTGGGTGCAGGGAGTCTGCTCTGGTACCACCTCCAGCAATGATAAAATACACAAGGGAAAGGGGGAAAGCATAAAAAAATGACAAGACACTTTTTCAGATGAGGAACTCAGCCTTTCCTGCTCTGTCCTGTCGATTTATTGCTAGTTACGATGTCAGTGGTATAGTAGGTGCTGCTGCCCTAGGGTTGCTCAGCTGCAGTGACGAACCTTTTTCCATCCCTTACTGTATCTGTGCTATACCACAGCACTCTTATCCTACTTTTCATTTTTTCTGTTGTGTTTTGCAGGCAATTTCAAGATTTTTTTAATGCAAGTTTGATAAGATTTTAAGTAATTTTTAAGACAGGGCACTTTGTGATAATGTAAATAATTTTTTAGGATTTTAAGATAATGTGGTTTGGTTTCTTTGTCTTAAAGCAATTGTAATATTAAAATTAACTGAGGTAATTTAAAAGTAGAAAGAACATGACTGATGACATTTGCAAAGATACAAAACTAGCACTCCCATGTCAGAATATTTTTTTAAAATCCTATCTTCTGAAACATTAACCAGCAGTGGTGTATCTGCCTTTGTAGTATTACTAATGCAATTTTCTTTTGAACTGCAAGATTTATCAAGTTTGGTCACTAAATCAAACAATAATATATCAGAGGTGTGAAACGTGAACCAAGTGAGAGTAGTGCTACCCTTTTGAATAGCCTCAGATTTTATATGCTTGATAGCTTACCTTCATTCTGATAAATAAACATGGATTTTCTTTTCCTTTAATAAGCGTGTAAGTATATTGCATGTTCTTATCAAAGTTTGTGACTGTGAACTGAAGAGACATGAATGGCATTTAGAGAGCGAGGGGCAGCCTTTCATGGCTGCCCTGATGAAAAGAAGTGGCAAACCCATCTGGTATTACCTTGCTTTCTTTTGCTCCAGTTATTATTTTCACCAGTATTGAAAAGCACAAACTGTCTATAACAGGGTATGCAATCGTTCTTGCTATGACTTCTGCTGGCTACTTTATTTCATTGACAAGGAGAGCCACTGACTTCCTCAAACAGGAGGTGCTTTAGAATGATGTGCCTGTGACTTACGCCACAGTTCAGCCAATATCGATGAGTACACATGGGTAGCTTTGTACTGTTGCTTTAGAGAAAGCAGGACAACATATCGTACTCCATTTGAGGGACCAGAAGGGCCAAGACTGTAGTACTAGTTAGATGTGAGCACAGTATCTTGCAACTTTAAGAGAAATTCATGTTTGTTTGAAATTTTCTTATTTAGAATGTGTTTCTTAGCCTTTTTTACATTAACTGATGTTAGTGTAGTGAGTGAGCTGTTCAGGTATTTGATTGTGTTAGAATTGTATAATCAGTTGGTTTCATTGTGTTAAGCAATGTCTCTATCTGATTCCATCTCAATAAAAACTACACTGATCTCATGATTGTTTAGCAGAACAGAACAAATCCTTCCCATTCTGGGACACCAATGACAATGTATGTTCCACCTTCTTAACCTGAGGGGATACAATGAACCAAGGGAGTGCTACTAAGAAAACTCCCATGATGAGATTTGTTAATATCCAGAAAATAAACATTCTCATTATAATGAAAAAATCAAAAAAAAAAAAAA
>VXAA01002046.1:1423612-1450144 GCA_013399115.1 Anseranas semipalmata
AAAAAAAAAAGCTGTTTGTACAGCTTTAGAGCCTGTATGCAATGCTTTTGCATTCTGCATTAATTCTTTCTTTCTAAACTTCCCCTTCCCACCCAATTTTTCTGCTGTCACAATACAACCATCAAAGAGTATGTGCAATCTGTTAAGCCAGCTTTCCAGGAAAGTGTCTCTTGGGAGTAACAAAAATTGAAATTTGCCACTCCACTGGCATTTCTCCATCAATGAAGTTTGAACATTAAAGCTTAATTGGAGTCATTGTCATAAATTCCATATAGCAAGTGCTTCTTACCCAGGTTTGAGTTTTGCGTCAGTTTCTGTGTAAGTTTTGTGTCTCTGGAGAATAACCATTAATATTTTCCCTGTGTTAGGAGGAGGCAATTTCCATTCTCCTAATGTAATGTTATTTTTATTTCTTATTGTAATGCTTGAGGATTTGCTGCCTGTGACTGCTTTGAATTTTGGGTGATATGAAAGCTTGCGATGAGCTTAAACCAAGCTTTACTTAATTAAAGGGGTCAAAAAAAATCAGATCTCATAATGGAAGGATCCATTTCTGTGTTTTTCTGATGTTATATAAATATTAGCAGAAGTATTCCTGGCACCAGACTGACCATTGTGAGTGGAATGAAGTCTGAAACTGGTAGAATTTTCTATGAGCCTGTACTGGAAGTATTTCTAGTCCAAAAAAGGCTTACTATGCAAACCTAGAGTTAGACAGTAGTTTAGAGTTGCATACCAGATGAGATAAGTAGGCAATAGAAATGATTTATTCTAAATTGAGTTGAAGAAACAGAATTTGAAGAGGAAAAAAAAGAAAATTTTTTGCTCAAACTTTTGGTCCTGTCAGCACAAACCAAATTAGATTCATGCTCATGCTCTGTTCTGGCCTTGCAAAATCCTCAGCAAATACCTTAAAATATCCTTCTGTGTGAAAGGCAAGGTGTAGCAATGGAAAAGGGAGCATGATGGTAAAGTCCACAGAAGAACTGTGCACATGAAATACTTGCTCAGAATCTGCTCTGCTCCATGACTCTGCCTGCGCAAAAGGAGCTTGCCTTTTCCATGCTTTCTCATTCTTTGCTGGATGTTAGATGTTTGCACAATGCATCAATGTGTGAGACAGTGCAATCGGTCCACTGAAATACATAGCCATATCCCCTCAGTTCAGATCAGACTTGTTTTATTCCCAATTGATAGGGTACCTTACATTTCCAGAAGAATTAGACAAACACTTTTAATGTTGATGGGGTATGTTTGTCTGTTTCATACAACATGTTATTAAAGTCCTAAGCTTTAAATATAGATAATTTAGTATGGGGTGATGGTCTGACTGAACGATAAGGATGATTTTAAAAAAGCTGTAACTGTGTACTTGTTGGCTAAGTGTTTACAGCTTGAATTTTGAGAGAAATCTCAATGGCTATGTCCATGTGAAGATCTTAACAGCTCTAAAACTCTGAAAAGTGCCTGAACATATCTGACATTTACACAGAAATGTCTCTCATTCACTTAGTGCTTGAATTTTTTCAGTTCTGACCTCCAGGGGATATTGGGTCATTACTCAAAACCTGGCTGCTGGCATTTCACATCCAGACTTCTGGTTACTGGACATTGTGATGCCTTTTGCCGTGCCTCCTTGATCTGCGTGACATCAAGCTCCATCAGAAATAATTAATTCAATATTTTTAAGCAGTGCTTTTGAGAGATGGTTCAGCTGTCTTTCAATACAACTACTCCAATTAATTTTTCACATGAGTTTAATATACTTTCAACTGAATTACTCAGGTTATACTCAGTCATTCTTAATGCTGTCTTCTCATCCAAAGAAACTCACCAAACACCTAGAGATTTGGAGAGATGAATGGTTTTAATCTCTGGTAACAATGTGAAGAGTCCCCAGCACTAATAAAATAGTATTAGCATCTGAAAACACTTTATGGAGGTACATAAGATGTTACCATGTC
Source organism: Anseranas semipalmata (assembly GCA_013399115.1). Taxonomy (NCBI): domain Eukaryota; kingdom Metazoa; phylum Chordata; class Aves; order Anseriformes; family Anseranatidae; genus Anseranas; species Anseranas semipalmata. Next base: position 1,425,577 of record VXAA01002046.1, read on the forward strand.
CATTTAAATGAAAACAAACCAAAACAAAACAAACTGAAGAAGCGTGTATAGTAAGAGACTGAGGGTTTCCTAGGGCCATTTAGCAGGCCAGATTTCAGAACTTGGCTTCTACTTGGCCTCTGATCTACCCACTAACTTGTGCTTCCTCCCTGAAGTTCATTGCAGAACAGACACGAATGAGGAGTTTGTGAAAATCTGCACATTGGCTACTTGTTCCATCTTCATATGAGCTAAACTTAAAACATTAAGCAGCTACCCTTGAAAACTAAACTGTGATGTTAGAAAGGCAAGAATATGCCGGTCCCAAGGAAAGGCTGTAGAAAATGAGCAGTAAATCTGTTCTGACAAATAAAAAGTAGCATAAGTGTTATAATCTTCAAACAAAAAAGAAACTTCTTCTGACAAAAACGTATTTTGGTTTAGACAAAATTAAGCCTCAAAGCCTGGTTGGTCTGTGTGCTGCTTTAAATTCTGCAAATTTGATTCTAAGGTGAATTTAATTATGGAACAGAAGTTAATGGAACATCAACATCATGTAGGTCAGCTAGATAGCTCAGATTGTATATAAGTTTATGATTTGAAGGTGTAACCTCAAAATCAATAAGTCACAGTGGGGGATAAGATAGTGACTTAGCATAGTGTCCATGCTGTGCTTTTAGCACCTGGGTTAGGGAGTAGAAAAGTTTAAAACACATTGCTGTTTTGTGTCCCCAGCTGTGGCTAATGTACAATTAAGGAAGAGAGATTACTTTAGAGATTTCTTTTAAATAATGTTGCCCTGCGGTTTTACATCAGCTAGAGATTTGGCCCAAACTATTTGATCTGTCTTTCATGAGGTGAGTGCAGGATTTTTGTGCCCGAGCAGCTTCATGAATGCTATGTAGGTTAGAACCCTTGGGCAGAGCTATGCTAGAGAGGTTCAAATGAGTGACAAGGTAAGCCCTTTAAAAATGCAACTGTACAGAAAAAAAAAAAAAAAAGCAGATCATTTGAATAGAGCTTATAAAAAGAAAAGGCAGATAGAGAATATGAAAAAATATATATATAATAATTCCATCCAAATGGATGTCTATTGTTCTCAGCTGCATTAATGGTCATATCTGTTTCTGTTTGTTAAAAAAGGAGCATGGTATATTTGGTAAATATCATATAATTTGTAGGTAGAGTTTCCTAAGTGTTTATAAGCTGAGTTCTTTTATTTAAAATAAAATAATACCCCAAATCCCAAAATATATTTACAGCAAGTGTTTCAAAAATATCAGCCTAAAAAGTAACCTGATTTTTTTTTTTTATCGGTGTTAAATCCTCAAGATCTCCTGTTATGGGCAGCTTGAAATGCCTGGTGAAAGGCATTCAAAAAATTAACATGAGGCTTCCTCACTGTGAAAGCTTGTAGACTCTTTCTTAAGAACCTCATTAATTTTCTTCAGCTTTAAAAACTGAGAAATCATAATTAACCATAAACTGTCTGCCTAACACAGATTCAGTGTTACGAGAAGAACCTACTCAGTTTGAAAGGGATGTGAAGACTGTCACTCTTTTGGCTTACGGAGACTGAGAGCACTGTCAAGATAACACATTTGATTTCTGTAGGGAAGGGAAAAAACTGACTGCTCTAACTAATGACGTTCCCTGTTGGCTAGAGGTAATGTAGAGAAAACGGCAAGTCTGGTACTGCAGTAGAAAATGTTTAGGCAACAAAGTTGAGCTAAAGCAAAAAGTGTCATAAAAAGCACCTTAGTCCTACTCATGTAGGTTTTAACTTGCTAGATTTTGAGATTGTCCAAACAAGTAAGAAAGCTCAGCTGAGTGATTGGTGCAAGAAGAACAGTAAACAAATAAGCAAACAAACATTAATGAAGAGAAGTTCCTTATATATGTTCGTTATAATACATTATTTCAATTTCTGCTAAAGCAGGTCTGAATGATAGGCATATAGTTAAGTCAAAAGGATCTGTCATGTGCTCAGCACTTTTGAAAATCACATCACTCAGTGATGTGGCTGAGTGTGAACTGATTTGTTCTTAGGGTACATGTTTTTTAGAGTTGTTGTCCTGTTTTGAACAGGTGTTGTGGTTTTTTGTTTGTTTGTTTGTTTGTTTGTTTTGTGTGTGTGTGTGCGCGTGTGTGTGTGTTTAATCTAGACAGTAAGAATCAAGATTCTTATTTTTAGTGCTATGTCAGTGCTTGGTCAAGACTTGAATCTGTGGCTTTTGACACAGTGCTGAAGGAGGTGTGTTGATTCTTAAAGCTGTTGTCAGCCTGGACTTCAGCTGTTATGATCCATCTAATTATTTGAACTCAACAGATTTGGGAGTGAAATGATACTCATTTTTTGGAATGATTCAAATAAAAGACTGGGAATTGTGATATTTTGCTGCTCACAACATAGAAGTTATGTCATAGGAAACCAACTGAAATCAGTGTTTGGAATAATTATTCTGGTGCGTGAGTGCTTTTGTGTTCACATATAACTTGCCCTTCACACTGTGGTACAGATCAATGGTGGCACTGAGCATGGCTAAGAGTTGCAGCACAAAATACAGAATGTGCTCAAAACTCCTAGGAAAACTGAAACTACTTTAAACTACTGTAAGATAAACTATATGGCTGCTTTTTGTGTTGCTAGCACATGTCCTGCAGAAGGACAGGCAAAGCTAAAGTTGACAGATTGATCCCTGAGGTAGCATCTGCTTCTGCCTCTGCTATTACTGCTGTGCAAAAAGCTGGTTCTCTTTGCATCCTTCCCTTCCATTTTCCCTAATTTCTTTTAAACTGTCAGGGAAGATATCGATGGATGTTAAATGAAGAAGGAGATGAGGAAACCTTTTATTGTTGCTGCATGAACTATTGCTGGGTTTGGGGCTGGGGGAAGGAATAATTCACTTTATGGGGTTGACTCCACAGATTAGCTTATTGAAGAGGTTTGGTCCTTGAGGACTTTTCTGCCTGTCCAAGATTCTCTCCTTAGTTGTTCGTTCTCCTTGTGTTTCCCTCTTTTTTCTCTATTTTTCTTTGCTCTGCTCTATATACTGAAAGACAGAGATTTGATTTTACTGATCTCCTTGTGCCTGGGTGTGTAGTGTACCCAATGTGGACTAAGGAGTGATTAAAGTCTTTTTTATAGGAGATAACAGAGTGAAGGACATACAGATTAACTTTGCGTTTAAACCTACATGAATAGATGAGGAAAGAGCTGATTATGAGGATGTCAAGTAGCTGAACTGTTATTCCTTGGAAAGCACCTAAGTATTTTTAGGTGATACTTTCTTTTGTCAGAGCTGGAATTTTAAGATTTTGTTTTCTAATTTTTGAGGTTACTGGTGTATTTGCTTTCTTTTTAGTGGCTCATTGAGGAATGTCCAAGGTCTCTCCAAGTTGCTATTGACAGCAGATGCACATAAAAATGCATTTAAATTCAGCAGCATCTCCTAGTTTGTCAGGAACCCTTGCTTTTATATTTCTTTTTCTCTGATGAGAAAATGAATGCCCTACTCCATTTTCCAGGGTAATTTTGAGCAGAGTCCAATTGCTGTTACTAGTTTGCTGTGGAATGAGTGAGCAGCCTGTGTATTGCTCATTCTTCTTTCCTTAGATCACCTGCAGGACTTCAGAGGCATTACAGAGGTGCTCTCAGGAATTATGAGAGGTACTCACCCTGCAAACACCACGGGAGTTCAAGAGCTATTCAGGAGACCCTGATCCTGTTCCGGCCTCTTAGCGTGATGTGTTGGGTGAGCTGAGAAAAATCACTGCCCTTGTCTTTTCATCTCTCTTATTTAGATTACTAAACTGCACATGGTTTGCTGCTTCTGTGGGCACTCCTACAGCAACTATTATGCTTAACTGATATAGGTGATACATGTCAGTGAAAGTAGCTGGTGTCATTGCAATTGTCCTTCAGCAGTAGAGATGTTACCCATACTCACCCAGAACTGCCCTGGAGGTGTTAGAACTGGATAGATGCAGTGCCCATAAATTACTGCATTATAAGCACAAAACCAGCTATGTGAAAAGGACTGTTTCTTGGTATATGTTGACCCAATACCAAATTAAAACCCTTCTCTGACTTGCAAGCCTTATAGGATGCTTCACTGCTGAGAAAGAGCTCAAAACAATATAATGAAAAATGTCAAAGTAACTAGAATCCAGCAGAAGCTAAAATAGATTTAACTGTCCTTTCGTGGATAAATTGAAGATAAGAAGGAAAAAAATCTTTCTTAGGAGAAAATAGTGAGAATATATGCTCTGTGAGGCAAAGTTTTCAGAGGCTGTTGATCATGGCTAGTGCTGCAGATAGCTGTATCACCCCCTTCTTCCATGTACAATCATGGTACCACTGGGGGATATGGGACTGAGGATCAGGGAAAAAATGTGCTATCCAGATGTTTATGGATTATTACGCATTAGTATTTTATGCATTCTTCCCATGTATCTAGAGTCATTCTAGCTCCTTTTCTTTCCATTAGAGGTCACTACATAGGCACTATACCAAAAATGTTTTTTTGGAGGTCGTGTGTGGGGGTGTCCTGTACAGATGTGTAAAGAATTTGAATAACACCATTTTTTGCACCACTAAAACTAAGAGCTTTTCATTAGCATTTCCACTGAAGTAGCATTTTAGTGTCATATACTTTTATTTACTTTTTCACCACACAAATACACCCTGAGTTTCTATGTACCATCTGCTGCAGTAGTGTAAGCTGGAGGATTGATGGTGGGGTAACATACTCAGAACCTCCTGTTGCTGGAGAAGGAACATCAAGTTCTGCAGCAGTAGGCTCCCAGTGTAACACAGATATCAGGAGTAGCAAAAAAAGGCAAATAATAGACTCACAGCATATCTAGTGGGGTTTTGTAGACATAAAAGAACAGCCTGAATTTCCCATGCTTTGTGCTGCGTAAATCTTCCACCTGACTGTGTGTACCGGATTGGGTGCCCTGACAAGCCCTGTGCAAACCGACATTCAGAAGTTGCAGTGGAATCAAACCACCAATTTCCAGTTTCCATGCTGGGTGCGTGCATGTAGATAGAAAGAAAATGCAGCTGGGAAAGTATTTTTTATAATTGGTTCCAATGACTGTTATAAAAAGGTCAGTTCTGTTAAATCTGGTTCTGTCTGTAATAGGAACTGTAAAAATCTAAGTAGATATTTCAAACACTGATTTCTTGTCTGTCCACTGTTGCAGAGAAAGTCTTTGCCTAACCTAGTGATCTTCCACACTGTAAAAAGGAGCCAGTTCTTTCTACCTTGATGTCTAATGTACATCATGAGGAAAAAACAAGGCGTCTTTTTTTTTTTCTGTGTTTGTATTTAGATAGCAAAGTATGCAAAAATTAATTTGAAGCAATTGTCTGTCCTCACATGGTTGAAACTCATGCGTTCCTTACTATAGTTAGATCTGTGAAAATCTGGTGAATATTGTAGAATATGTCACTGGTGAAAGGGTCTTAGCTTCATAGTGATATAAGAATCTTGAGGCTTCAACAAAACATTTAAAGAAGACTTTTCCCTTAAGGCCTGTTAATCACTGAAATTGTTATAAAGTGAGTTTTAATGAACCAAGCACATCCTTACTTCAAATCACTTTTTTTTTTTTTTNTTTTTTTTTTTTTTTTTACTTTAAATGTACAGTATGTGCAAGAGATTGAAAAAGCAGTCACAAAGTTTAAGTGAATTTTAACTGGCCAGAAAACAAAACCAGACAATGAGATACATATTTGCAATTTAAATTCTGGATGGTTTGGGGGTTGATCAAGCTTGTTTTCTGCTTTTGTAGGAAGATACATGAGAACAGCATTCTTCTGTTTGCATAGCTCTGATTGCAGACAGTGATGTGAAAAAAGGAGCTAACAATAATTGCTGGAATATTCAGAAAACTGCATAGGAAGAACCTATTTACACTTGGACATTTGACTGCATATTCAGTATCTTTTTAACAGTGCCTTTTCTGAGGGTACATATTCTTAACTTCTGTCTCTTCAATAAGGAAAATTGAGATGGCTGCCTTAGGAAGATGGCCCGTGTCACAGACAATGAAATTAATTTAAAAACTTAACTTTTGTGCTTTCCCTCTATCATTTGAAATCAGTTAAGCTGTTGATGCGATGAGACCGCTTTCTTCCATTCTGACCAATATAATCATAGTTTCTTTATTCTTAAGAGTCCATTGTCTCTTATTTCTTAAGTTTTGTTGTTGAAACCAGAGACTGAGTCGTTTGCACTGCACTGAACAATAAGGTCCTCGTATATAGTTAGGGCTTCCAGGCTACATAATAAGCAAATGGAGCAGATTTCTGAAACAATATAAAAGGACTAAAGGGAGCCTTGCTCTGCAGTTCTGGTGGTGTGTGTTTGTTTGTTTGTTTGTTCGTTTGTTTTGGAGGTAAAACACTGCTTTTTGGTTATTTTTTTGTTGTTGTTCTTGTTGGCAGTCTAGATATGTAGCATGAGGCTGTAAATGGTTTGGGGCCAAAACTTCCTTATGCAAGTGAAGAGCATTCGGCACCCGCTGCTTTGAAAAACGCTGCAGTAAACATGAAGTACAAATACATTAGCAGTGAAGATGCACCTGAGACCAAGAGTATTAGGCACAGGCATTTTTGCACTCATTCACAAGCTAATTTTAAAGGAAAAAGACTTACAGAATTCCAAGACAATAAATGAAGTGAAAAATGATGGTGCTATTTTATGGTAACACTAAGCAGTATCAAACAGTAATTCTCAGCTGGAATGAATTTCAGTAGAAGTTGTTTTTAAAAATGCAATAAAATTCTAATATCCTCTGAAAAGTTATTATCCAAGTAAAGAAGGCATTTATGTATAAAGTTATGCCAATTTGTCTTGTCAAGATGGGGTATTTCATGAAACTGAATGTGGACTAATTCTCTTTTCACTTACCTTGTGGGTAGCATTATTCCAATGTCTGAAGTCAATGTCAGAGCAGCCATTAAATTCTTCCAAATAATAACATGGAAGTACAGGTTAAATGACCGTATGATGGCAATTCCAGCTGGCAGTGTTTACAAAGGAGACTTTATGAGGAAGTCCTTGGATAAATTCAAAGCCAAAGTACAGCAGAAGAAGACAAATTCTCAATCGTTAGACTGGATTTGCAGAAACAGAAAAAAATACTGTGAACAATGAAAAAACTGACATGTTTGTATTAGTGCCATTGCATTTAATTGGTGGAATGTAGCAGAACTATGTAATTATGAGCTGGTAAAGAGGTTTATTGAAACCAATTAAAGTATAAACATTAAGAATGGCTGTACTGACTGGTTGCTAACAGTTGCTAGACATTTCCTGAGGTAGTGTTCTTTCATAGAGATGCTTTAATTGCTAAGGATAAGTGCTCCGAAAAGCAAGTAGCTTATTTTATTGCTTTCTGTTATTTGTGCATTTACCACTCTAGATTGTAAATAGTTTATTTCTGCTGTTTTGTTTGTTTGTGTTTCTTTAATTTGAAGTTATTTGGGGTTATTTTATTTCTCTCTGTATATTCCTTCCATGGGGAACGTGGACATTAAATTCACCAGTCACCAGAAATCCACCTGTCTTACTGTGGCAAGCTCTTAAAGAAGTAGTATCATTCACAGAAGACGCTATCATAGTAGTTCGTGACTCCTAGCTGCTAGAAATAAGCAGCTGAAGAGAAGGCAAAGCTAGTGATCGGATTAATATCCAGTAACAAGGGTCACATATCTTTTCTGTCACTGAATGAAGTGTTATCTCAAATGCGTCTCTCCTGTGGGATTTGAATATCTTTGTATCTGAACCTTTGTCTATTTTCATACTTCAACTCCCCAGTGGTAAATTGGGAACAATAGTAATGTTCTTCTTCATAGACATGTAACTAAAACTCAGAAGCATATAAGGAGGAAAAAAAATTCAAAAACAGATTGTCTTCTTTATATGACCCTCCTTATCATAACATGTAGCTGGAATAGGTAAATATTGTCAATATTTATTTTCAGGCATTATGATCCCAAGGAAGCAGTTCTTATGCACTCCTTGGAAAAAACATGATGATTTCCTAGATGGCAAAATAGAAAAGTGGGAGTGGAGGGAATGCACAATAAATACATTTAATGACTATAATTTCAGGCTTCAGAAAAGAAAAGCTATGCACAGCCTCTTTAAATTAAAAATGTTTTTTCCTCCTTAAAAAATGATACTGAACAAAGAATTAGGCAGGTCTGGCAAAGTTGCTGTAGGACTATGTACTCATTAGTTCCCGTGTGGATATATCTTTCTATGATTTTGTTTTATATGTGTCACTTTTGAGTTCCACCCCATGATCCTCATGCTTCTGTGTGAGTGATGGGAAGACTTCCTGATCCTTCTGCTCCAGATCTGTTGTCATTTTCATTCTGTATTCAAGTTCCTCCCTATTCAGGTCTTACCTCTTCAGGTAAACAAGTTTTTTTTTTTTTGCAGGCTCCCTATGTATGAGAATTTTCCCATACCTGTAATCAGATTTAATTAAGTCCTTAATTGCCTCATTATATTTGGTCAGATTTTCTAACACAATCGTTTGCATCACTTAAATGACATAGAGTGGTCATAATCTGGCTGCAAACTCCCTATGGCATAGGGAAGCTAATGGCTGGACAGAATTTGACATCTTTGAGTTTCCCCCTGCTCTCTACCATAGCTGATTTATTGGAGGGGAATGACAGAGTCTGGGAGGGGGGTGGATGAAATCAGCTGCGCTACCTCAGTCCATGGCTGGGAAAGAGTATGGCCCAGTGGGTTTCAACCACCTGTAAGATGCAGTGTTGTAAGTGTACCTCTGTGGTTGTGTTTATTGATGTAATGTGAATGCATTAAAATTTGACCACAGAAGGTTGGATAATAATTCATGTCTCCAACGGGTGAAATATTTAAGTGTCACACTCTGCAAATCCCAATGGCTGTGCTATTTAAGGCAAGATCTGTTTTTATCAATAGATCATTTGTGACATATGACACAAAAGAAAAAGAGCCTGCGGCAAAAATAGATTTTAGCTAGGTCTGAATTAGATTTTATAGGTCAGCTATTCTGGGTTAATTCAGTACCATCTGATTGCTGAAAAGGTATTTAACGAGGCTTAATTAGAAGGGATGTCTTTTACTGTCATTTAATGCAATTGCATTTATATGAGCTCAAGGATTGGCAGTAGGTTTTTCTCTTTGTGATTCTAGGGTCTCAATCTAACAAAGGCCAGTAAATGATCTCATCTGCTCCCAGGTTTCCTGCCTGATGCTTCTAGTGTAGGCAGCATAAGAACACGTTGTAGAGAATGTATGACCACTGCACAAAAAGAGTGTCAACCATAAATTGCTTGCTAGCTTGAAAAACGGAAATAAAGTAGTTGGTCCTTGGTATAGACTATATCATCAAACTTTTTGTAAAGAATGTTTTCTGTTTGTCATAATGAGTTTGCCTCTTGCGTATGCTTTGCAGTAGTTCCTAGCTGTGTCATGAATGTGGAAGAAGACTGATATTAAAAAAATAAGAATAAAAAAAAAAGTCTTCAAAGCAACATCACAGCATCTTAAATTCAATTTCAGGTATTTAAGAGTGAAATTAATGCTTGACTATTTGGGAAATAGTTTTTTAGAACAAAGGCAATGCCATCAAATGCAAAACCTTTCAAAAATATCTTGGTCTTCAAAAAACTCCAACATCTTAAATGATTTATTTTTTAATGAAAACATGTTTGAAATTTACAAAATGCTTCCTACTGACTAGTCAGATGGAACAGGTTTTGTGATCAGAATTCTAAGAGGCTGCTGCATTGTTTTCTTTGAGATATGCCTGGTTCTGAAGACCAGTACTCAGTGCTTTGTTACATGAAGCACAAGTGGTGCATACATACAACCAACCACTGTGTGGCCTCAAATTACCTGGTGCACAAATGTGTTCTTACTGAGCTGATATTGGAAATGCTAAGGGCAGTCAGACTTGACTGTCAAAAAAAGTAAAGGAAGTAGACATGACAATAAATGAACTGGGTTTGAATTATAGTGAATGCATCTTCATCAAGATACACATCCCAGATGTGCTTCTCTCACAGTTGATTGCTTTTAAATTCTATACAATAAGTCTTGTTAAATTAAGATTAAATGCTAATTTAACACATCTAGAAGTATTACCACATTTTGTGCTGCATTGTGTTTTTTAATGATTTCAAATCAAGTATGATATATTTATTGCAAATTTTCACTGCATTCATTCTGGAGAATCTGTTATTTTTATTTATTAAATTATAACTTGCTCCCTGTCAACCTTTTACAACAAGCAAAGAAGTCACAAGAGTCAATGAAGCACAAACTGAAGGCATAAACAGGGAAGCAGTTCACACAAAATATGTAAAAATCTACTGACAAAATGAGATAATAATAAGAATGTAATGAAGATGAGGCAATTGAAATTTACAGGAGGAATTTCAAGTTACACTTTTAACCATCAAAATCCTATCAATTGAAGTGTTAGATGAGTCTTGGTGTACTGTGATACATTGTTTAGAAGAAAAGGTGACTTTCTTCTTTAATGAAATTAGAGAGACTTCTTTTCTGTACACTACGCTGCTGGAACAACTAACCTTTAACTAATGTACTAATGCCACTTCCAATTGATGTACCTACTTAAAATGAACAATTCTAGTGACAGAATACTGAAAACAATTAAGCTGAACTTGTCAAAATTAATAGAAGAGATGGCATCTTCATCTTAGCCAGCAAAGGCTATTAGAATCAAATGGTTTTCATAAGTAGACTTTGTATTGTTTGTGTGTATTTTAGAAAAGATGCATGCTTCACATTCATGTCTAACAAAAGATGTACTGAGCAAAGTGATCTGAGTAGATCCCAGCTGAACTGAGGTAAGAGTTTCCTTCAGGACTCGTTCTTTAATTCTTTCATTTCCCTGGTGTTGCTACTAAGAGCTGTCAGGAAGTTAATCAACCTCCTTCAGATGCTAGCCAGTAGCTTACATTTGGAGAGTATGTGCATATTGCTAATCAGGTCTGACCTTTCAAGTGCTGATGGACTTTGTAGGTATGCCCTCTGATTTATTCATGGGAACGGACACTCCATGAAAAATACCCATTTATGAGGAAAATGAAGGAACATAAAGTAGTAACTAACGTACTGTTCTACAAGCAACAAAGCTAAGTAAATTTATTTTCCTGCAGATTTGTATCCCATATTCTTAAATCCAGCTTCACACTAAGTGCCCTCTCTGATCTGATTCATTACCCTAGTACCATTTCCTTCCCTGAAATCCTTCTCTACTTTAAATCTTCTGCCTTACACTTGTCCTGGATCTTTCTCCAGTGTGGCCATTCTTATGTTCTTCCATAAAATGTGATCCCCTGTGCAATCTGGTGCATGAGCCAGACTTGCTGAACAGATACTCAGAGATGTAACTGCTAGCAGCATCTTCTCTTCAGTGTTTATATCAATATTTTATTGGAGGAGATAAGCTGCCATTGCAATTGTGGTCTTTTTTAAAATGAAAGGCTGGAGTCATAGTGCTAATATTCTAACTGTAAATAGCTTAATGATAAGTGGACTTAATGTGTTTTGCTGAGGGCTTGGACAAGGTATCTTGACTTAGTCAATAACTTACCTATACTTTGGTAAAACAACTTAGATTTACTGTCTTTCCCAGCTACTGCATTCAAGACAATATGCCAGTCTCAGTAATGTATATTGAAGTCATCCTGTCTTCCATGTGTTCTAGCTAAATCTTTGTAGTATTACAAAGTAAAATCTTTGTAGTGGTTAGCATGAGGTAGTGCAAATCCAATGTAAAGACGTTGTTTGCAGCATGAGCTAATGTATATTTGAAGTAAATCTTTGGAGTGTGTATCCTCAGAGAGATAGTACATTTCTATTATTTTTGGAACTATTGTTGATTCCGTATAATTACTACTATAAGGTCTGTGGTAGCAGAAGCCCTCATTAATCAGAACTATTTTGTTCTTTTAGTTACAATTCTTCCTTTCCTTGTTCTACTAACTTCCGCTTTCTTTCTTATTTTGTTTGAATCACTGCTCCAGAGCAGCTATAAAGAGTAGACTTTTATAGCAAAAACAAAGAACAGCAAATTCCACATTGGGCAATGTAGGCATTATTTGTTTGTTTGCATGCTGAGAACCTGCCAAAAGTACCAGAACTTCTCTCTGGTGAATACTGTAATAAATTAGATTTCATCACCATGTAATCACATATCCATAAGGACTGGATATAAAATTTTTTCTATAAATATTTCTCAATGGGGACTGTCATGCTATACACACAACTCTGTGTCAAAACATATTTGTTTATTAGATGACTGCATTTGCTTTTCAAAACAACAACAAAAAAGTCTAGTTTGCCTCATGAGCTGCATGGAAGCTCTGCTTGCTATTAGCTAATAAAAATGCATAAAGAAAAGATGACTGTCAAAGTTGGCATATTGTAAGCATCTGCTACATTTATATTTTCTAAATGTGTCCATGTGAGTAGGCAGATCCACAGTTCAGCTGAAATAAAGCAAGAACAAAAAAGACTTTAAAAATATTCTGATTTTCTTTTTAAAATTTCACATTTTAAACACCCAAAGATGTTAATAAATAAGTAAATAAATGAGCAGGACTGGAAATGTTCAAGAAGAGGCAATACAGTTGGTCTGGGAAGTGTGGTCTGGGAACACGAAAGCTACTTCTATCCTGTCTATTGGCACGTTTTTCATCTTCAAGCGTGCTACCCAGCTGATGGAGGGTCAGATAAGCTGGGATGCATCAGTTGGTTAAAGTATGGCAGCCCGACATTGCTGAAGAGTGTGCAAAAGCTACAGCAGATGAATAATGTGGCTTTGAGCTTATGAGGTGATTTTCTGAAGTATTAGTTACTCAAGAGTTATGTCAAAATTTGGTAGGATTTGGAGATGCCCAAGAAAGGAAGGTATATGGTGGATCCAATGGAGTGCTATCCTTCTGCATGGAAGACTTAGGGCATCTTTAAGGTGATTATGCAGTGATAATCTTTAAGTCCTTGGTGTCTTTTAATATATAGTGCCAGGTACATATTGCATTTCAGTGATAACAGTGAGCTGACTAGAAGACAGGGAAATGGGTAGAATCAAAGGAAGGGTCCAAGGAAATGTTCTGCTTGACACAACACTCCCTTTTCTTTTGTGGCATCAACATACTGTTTACAGCTCAGGGATCTATGGACCTTAGTTCCTTTGGCAGGTTCTTTTTGTTATGTTCCAAAAAGTTTTGTTTTGATTTGGTTTTGTATGTAGACAGCACACTGAGTCTCAGAATCCCGTTTTCTTATTGCTTTTTATTCTTTTAACTATAGTTCGTTAACATTATTTCCCCTCTTTTTTAAAATTAAGCTATAACTACAGCTTTGTGCAAGAAGCTTTTTTTCTTCTAATAGTCTCTTTTATTCTGCAGTATAAAAGCAACATCTTTTTTCCCTAACTTTAATATAGTCTTGAAATTTTTTATACACTTACTGTGAGCTTCAAATAATGGTGTCTTCTAATAATCTCCCTATAATGGATAAGCCTTTTTACACTTCTAGCTGCTCCCTTTTGTTTGCTTGCAGAAAGCTGTTGCTTTTTCCGTATAATCTTCTTCTTAGAATTAAGAGTTACTGTTGTTAATTTTTGTTGTGTGGCTTCTTCATATCCAAAAGATACTGAAATCAATTTTGAATTGAACAGTTGTCCTTATTTAGAAAGTGACTCTTCAGTAATTGCAGCTTGTACTGGGTCCGATGTGCTAGTAAGGAAGTAATGAAGAATTGTTCTTTCCTCGCTGGATTCTCCATTTTATCAGCTAATAAGTTTAGGTGTGTTGTTTCACTCTCTCTTTGTTTTTATTCATCTCATTAAAGGTGTAAGAAAAACAATGTGGAAAGTATGGTGTAGGGATGTTGTGATTCATTGGACAGCTTTTTAAATTATTATTATTACTTGATTTGAACTCTTTGCATTCAAAGAATGGGAAGGGAGGAAAAGAATTCTGCCTGAATGTTTGCCCATTTACCCATCATTGTCTCCCTAAACTGTAATTATACTAGGTGTTATAAGGTGGTGTATGTTTGCTAATCATCACTCAGAGGGAAACAGTTTTTATTTGCATTTAAAATTAATAATCTGAGTCTTTCGTTACACTGTATTGAAGAATACACAGGAAGAATCTTGCTTTCATGTGAGATGTATTTATTGCTAATATAGTTGAAAATCCTTGTTTTCCTCAAAAAATAATCCACAAATTTCCTTTTAAATTAAAGAGTTAGTATTTTATGTGATTAGAAATAGCTTTGGCATTATTTATCTTATCACATTTGAATGTTGAAGTCCATGAGGTATTCTGAGCAAGTTTTAGGGAGATTCGTTAGGGAAAAAATGTATTGATATTAATAGTGATTTTCAGTAACCTTTGTTGAAGATTAAGTTCCTGTAGACTAGATATCTTGAAAGTGATAAATATAGTAATAGTCTTACACAGAGGAACTATACAATCTGAGAGTTGAGTTAGTAAGAAGTTGCATGGTTGTTAGTTTCTCATCTTCCAATGTTTACTAAGGTACTAAGGTTGTTATCTTGATAAAATCAACGTTGATGACTCTGTTTTCCTCTTTAGTAGGTTTTCAGAAGAGATTAGGGGGGGAAAAAAAAGGTAAAACCTCTCAAACTCCGAGTGTTCAGTTAAAAAAAAATCTCTACTCTGTTTCCAAAGTCTCCTTGGTCTAACACTGAACAACCAGAAGGAAGCTGAATCTGCTTTTCAGAAATAGGCATGTGGATTTGATATCGGTACATAACACCTTTGGTTACAAAAAAGAGTTTTATTTTCCAAATTCTTGCAGACTGTAGACTTTGCTGGACGAGGATTTTCAGTGAGACTAAGTGTGGCTTAACCTCATGAGCAGCTGAGCCATGTTGTTTCACTGCAGTCATCTTTTTAAAACTCTGCTGTGGAGAAATAAGAACTCAGTTTGGAACCTCCTCCTTCAACAAGTCACAGTGGACCATTATCAGAGGAGCTTTGACCAAGCATGGTCATTAACCATTAACCATGCATACTTCTGATGTAAACTATGAATATTTAAGGTCAGTTTGGAACAAAGCTAAATAGAAAGCTATGATTTTTTTTTCTTTTTAAAAACTTGTGATGTTTTCAAAAGGAATTTGATCATGCTTTGTCATAAAATGTGATTATGTTTAGATTGTTTATTTTAGAAAATAGCAGAAAATGCTTTCAGTTTAAAGCAATGAAGAATTGCCATATAATTTTTCTCTAACTATTTCTAATGACAAATGATGCGGATTAAAATTACCTAGTGTACCATTCATCATTTTATGTTGGATACTATTAACTGGAATGGATTTTTTTTTTTTTGATATAATACAATATAAATAAAAAGTAATTTGTTTGGTAAATGGAAGAAAATAAGTACATTCAAATTAATTGGGTCTGTCTCTGTGCACATGCTAAAGAAAACTATACTAAAAAAAGGATGGATTTTATCCATTCTGCATATATTACTCCTTGGAGTTATGTCTAGTATTATTTCAAAGGAACTTCTCTTCAAATGACACAGACAAAGCTGCTTTGATTAGACAAATGATGATACAGTAAACAGAGTTCAAAGTCTATAAAAAGAGCATTTGTTTTGATAGCCAGTTAAGTGAGTTATCTAATACAGGGACAGTAAAGAAAGCAGTTAAAAGAAAAAGGAAGAAAACTCCATGCAGGTCAACATTTCAGTCATTCTTATTCCATGATTTTCACAATCAGTTGCAAGATTTCTTTCTATTTATTTATTTTTTCTTTAAATGGGGCATTACATTTAAGTAGAGTATCATTTATTCTAATAGATAGCTAATTGGACTAAGTGTCTACTGTAATTAGCTAGAGATCTAGTACATCTTTATTGTAAATGATGAAGGCTTCATTAAAATTCCTTCTTATGGAGAAAAGAAGAAGGTGCCATTAAACTAATTGTTTATGGGAAGTGAAAATGTTCTGCTCTTTTATGTGATATCAAAGATTTGAGCACTTAAGCATCCATCTTGGCAACCCTCATCCATCCAGAAGGGGTTGCCTTGGGATGTGCCGTGAGTAGTGAGGACATGGTAACCCTGTTCCAGCTACTTCTGAGCACCACAGTGCCATGCAGAAGCCAGAGTGGGGCAAGTGTTCAACCTGAAAATATTAATGCCATTTCCAGAGGTGTAAAAGAGAAGCAGAACAGACACACAAGATTTCTGTCAAAAGAAGCTTGGTTATAACGTCCGAGATTTAGGTCAGCAGAAATTTACATTAATACCTATGAGAAAACAAACTAAAGTTGGAAGTTAACTTGAATACAGTAAAAGGTTAGGTTTTAGTTGTTAATCTTTTCTGCTCATTTCAATTAGAACTGGAATGTTTAGTAAGAATATTGTGTACTGCATTTCAGAATATTCATTTTGCTAGGCCCTGTAAAAGCAATAGTGGAACTGTAGTTTTCTGTTGTATAGTGGGAAGTTGGTATTTGTTCTCATGGCTCCCAACTATGAAATCAGCTCCTCATTTTTGAAAATACCAATGAAGTCAAACTTCTGAAACTGGCAGTGCAGGTCAGAACAATTAACTGAATCATTTTATGTCAGAGATTTTTTTTTTTTTTTCTATTTAGCAGTATTTCTTTTTTCAGAATGGCTTGAAGTTTCTATTTGTGTTTCTTGGAATTTGATATCTTTCACCTTCTTCTCTTTAGAGGATAGAAAATTGAACTAACAGTCTGATAGCAGTCATATATTTCTCTAGTCCTTTTCAAAGACAGGTACAGCTAGAATTACATGAGAATAGCTGCATTATGTCTTTAGTGAAAAGACTATCTATTACCAACTTTGATGAGGCAGATTAGAGACAACAGCTCTGAAACATATCATGCACATACTGAAGAGTTTATGACAGATGAATATCCTACATTACACATAACAGAGTGTCATTGCAGGACAAAGCATTACAAAGAAGGCATTCTCTTACCAGTAAGGTTTTGGCTATTTCTTTATCAGCTTCTAGGACATTTTTGACATGTGAACCAGCAGTGTGGTTGCTGGTATGCTAATATTGGGAACATTATTGCACAGCTAGCATCTGTTATACAATGTTCGCACACGGAAGTAGGGACTCCATTTCTGTCTGCTTTTGGCAGTATACATTACAACTATCTTTTTGTCTAGAGACCACTGCCATTTTTATCATTAAAGGAAATAATTCCTGTACCATAACAGTGGAAAACCAATGGCTGCAGGATTTTCACTGTGAATATTAATGCTCTCCTAAGACTAGCTCCCACACAGCAACCAAGAAACAAGTACATACTGAAGTGCTTGCAAATCAGTTGGGTATTTCTGTTTTCTAGTGTTTATATTTCTAAATGTTCAGGAAACAACAATCAGGGAAAGAAAAGCCTGTTTAACTGTGGTTGTTTTATTCCCACATGGACTGCAGGAAAGCTTGTATCTCTGTCTTGAGAAATGAGTGGCATTTTTGTTTCTTGCAACAGCTCTGCCTCTAGTTTCTTCTGAGCAAACCTTATGTGGCCCTGAAACCTGGATTCAAACAATCTGCTAATCAACCAAGATGTGATCCTGCACTGAATTTTATTGAAGTGACTATTTGCTAAAGAAAAGGAGCAATCCAGTTATTTAAAGATTGCTCTTAGGCACTGGAAAATGCATGTTCCGTCTCGTTTTCTTTTATGCCTCCATGTAGATTGATTTTTTAAAATGCTAAAAATACGGAAATGTGAAATTACAGTAAGAATGTTGATTTGCTAATGATTTGTTAGGCAGACTGTTGGCTGCTCTGTTGATGTATCATGATCTTCTGTGTTGTGAGTTTGTAAACTTTTTTTGTAACCAAAAGCTTTTAGGAAAGTGATTCAGACTTTCTAAACAAATAAGCTTGATCTAAAATGACTTACTCTCGTATGCCATATACTTGAAGCTTAAATGTGTGGTCCTTTATATGCTTTATAAATATTATTTAATATATATATTAAATAAATATATATATTACATAATATTATTTATAAATATAAAATATTTAAATGGACAATACTTACATGGGGTTTCCTGTAATTAAAAGATGGCTGGTTTATTCCTGGAAGCTTAGAAATTCTCTCAGATGGCAATTTAAATATAGTTTAAAATATCATAAGGTAAAAATGAAATGATAAATGTTGATCTGAGACAATATTAGCTTTTATGCAGGAAAATTTTGTCTTGTGGCCATTTTTTGATTCCTTGTCTTGTCGCAAGTATCATAACTAAATCAATTCTGTTTGGAACAGCTTTAATTTAGGATTTTTCCATATTCTGCTTCAATATCTTGAGGCTATAATGTAAGTTTATACTCACCCATTCATTATTCCTCTCTCATGTGTAGTTTGACCTCACATAAACTGGTATAAACAGAGTAACTGCTTGTGCCAACCAACATAGTGTAATTTGAGGCTGTTGAAGTAGAGGTTAGAATCTGGCCATGAGTATAAATAGGATTTAATCTACTTCCCAGAGTTCCGCAGATTCAGTAATTTTTTAAATTTAAGAATTCAAACCCTAGCAATAGTTTCTGCTGATTTACAGCTTGTTGATACAGCTTAAAACTGGGTAAAGGGAAATTTATGACAGGGCCGTATGTCCCACTTAAGACTGAGTCTGCAGGAAGGGCTGTGAAAGTGAATCCTTCTTTCCTAATAAGCTCCATCCCATCTCTTGCATACATACCTCTGCTCCTATTTTGTGTGCATATAGTCTACATATTTTTTACACACATTTTGGCAAGAAACTGTGAAACTGAACTTATGAAAGAACATTTTTGCCTTTTGAAAAAATCATCAAAAATGCATTACCCACCAAAATTCTCCTCTTAGATTTTTTTTTTTTTTTCCAGATTTCTACTGTGGTGTTTTGCAAGCATGACTTCTAGGTTCACTGCAGAACTGCAGTCTCTGAGATCTACAGTTTTGCTTTCCTCACATTCCTCACTGCTGCAGCGATCATGAGAACATTTGTGTGGCGGAAAAGCAGCAATGGTCAGGCAGAACAGGTGACCATAGTTTTCATCTCTTTGTCTGTAGATTTCATGACTTGGTCCTATAAACAGTAGGAGGCCCAGAGGACTGTCAGAGATAGCCTGCTCATCATGACAGACATCACCAGAGATGAACTAACTTAACTGTAATGGTGAGAGATTAGAACAAAAATAGGGGATACTGTGGCTTGGACTTCAGACCGCAAAATAGAGAATAACTCATCTCCCAGTCAAGGTAGTCCTTCTGTCTTTTCATTGACAGCCTGCAATATCTTTAAATGGACAAGAACCTTGCAGATATGTCTAGTTGTTGAATCAGCCATGCAGAGTACAAAAAAAAAATCTCTCTTATGGAAGCTAAATTACAGGCAGCTCTCAATTGTTTGTGCTGTGAGTTCATAATAGTAGTGTTAAAAAAGATAACCATTTTCATGACTTCGTTTTATGTCTTAACTTCATTTTCAAAGGGAAATACTCTATAAGCTTTTTATCTATTTTATGTATGTATGTTTCTTTCAATTTTCTGCTGTAGTTGTTTGCATACAGGAATCAAGTTTGCTGTTGCAGAGCTACATTGTTGTAGTTCTCATTCAAAATGAAAGGAGCATGAATTGCTGATTTGAGCAATGTAGTATTTCTGAAGTTTGATGTAAATCCTACATGTATAATTATTTGTCACTGTAGTAGGACCAACTAAATCATGATTCTGCCGTACTAGGCATGATGGGTGAGATAGCTTTAATTTTGTTTGATGCTGTTGAAAGACAAAAGGTTTCTATAGCTTGTGTAATGGAGCCAGGATCTCTGTCTGGGTGCTATAAATCGCATCCTTTAAGGTCAGAGACAGCGTGGAGAAGACGTATATATACACCACTCTGCAGAGATTTTAGGAACGCCTGTCTGCATATGACCTATACTATTCTTTGCTCTGTATTGGTTCAAGCAACAAACCAATTGCATCAGGTGACAAAAGTCAGCCTGGATGGAAAGAGTAAGCATGGAGCTAAGGACCTCTGGAGCTAACCTCAGTAGTTTTCAAAGAGCCAACTAAAATAGGGTGAAAGAGACAGTTATTGTCTTTAGGTTAAGGCTAGATAGCATATGTGGGTGGGTTAAATATGTGCTTATTAGGAGGAGACTATGTATGTAAAAAACTAACTGACATTTCTGGGAGACAAGATAGACATATAAATTATGAGAAATGAAGAAATGTCATTACCATTTGTAAGTGAGAACTGAATTACAGGAAAATACCATGCATGTGACAATAACATCATCCTGAGTTTGCAGATAACCAGTAACAGTAGTTCTGAGGGTTGTAATTTACCACACTTCTGGCAATGAATTCTCATCTAGTTTTGTTCCAAACATCACTGTTAATTAAAGCACTTAAGTTAATAGAAGATTTTTTCTGCTTTGAAACCCCCTAGACTGATGCTTTCCAATTGTCATTGAGGTTCATTTTTAAGTAAATTGAGTAACTGTGATCTCCTAGGTCTTACATGAAAGTGAAATGATTGAGAAAGGTCTTCACCAGGTACAGAAATGTGTTTTTGTAAAACTACATTGCTATACAGGACAGACTGTGCATTCAGAAATTCTCCTGCTTTGAATTATAAACATTCCAGCAGTCAAATGTACCACAGTCTGGGGGAAAGGGTGGATCCCCAGTGGTGGGACAGTGAGTTCACCTGAATAGGAGGTAGCAGCAAACCATTTTAATGTTTTCATTACTGTCTTTCTTGGAAGTCCTAAGCGTTACTAGTTGGGTTTGTCAAGAGCATAGGAAGAAAAAAATGCTGCTGTGCCTGTTACGATGAAGCTTTGTGTGCGACCCAGTTTATTGGTACAAACTACATTTCTGTTCCAGTAAGTGGAGTATGAAGAGCTCAGGTGAATGGAATAGACGGATCTGATTAACTACTGCTCAATTTTGCAACTGTGTTTCAATTTTCATTTAAAGACACACATTGGGAAGTGGAAGGTAACAACTGACGGTGTTGAGATGTCCTGCACTGAGTCCTGCTGTTTCTGTAGACATTGAAGGTGTTAGATGACAAATACTGCTATCTCCATGGAAAAAGGGGCAAGGGCACAGGTTAGGCTGTTCAGTCAATTTAGGTGTCAATTTAGAAGCTAGGCTTGATGTCAGATAGCTTTGTGTTTCCTGGATAACTGAAGCAATTGCAGATACTTTGTAAGGGAAAAGCCAGTTCAAGTTCCAGTACCTAAAAGAGGCTAAACACAGAGACTTTTTTTTATTTATTTTTTTTAAGAGTAAAGGAGCTGGGTAATTTTACATCAGTCAGTTTAACTTCAATTCCCAGAAAAACACATGAATACAGAAAGGTAGCTGCATGGCTTACTTTGCTTATGTAATTATATATAGTCAACAGGGTTTCACCGGAGACTAATTCAGAGCAGCAAAGCTAGTGCTTCTCTGAATTGCTCTATGAAAAATACTCTTCCCTTTGATGCAGTCTAAAGTGACTGGCATTTTAAACTCGCTAGCTGAATCTGTGCATTACAGATATTCTTCCCCTCATGTATCAGCACAATACTGTAAGCAGTGTCACCAGCATTAATCATTCCTGATTTGAGGTATTTGAATAAGGAGCATAGCTATGGTCCTACTTACCTTTAGGCTTCTTCATCAGTGGTGAAAAATAGATTCAGATAGCGATAATGTTAGACCCTAAATGGGTCATGGGAACCAAATATAAAAGGGATATTTCAGATTACATATCTAGAATTTTCTAGCTGTAGCAATATTTAATTATTGGAATAGATGCAGTGTGGAATGGATAGTTCTAAAAAAATGTATTAATTAAATAATTGTTAGGAATGGTTTAGGAGAAGATGATCACATTGGATTAGAACAGGAATATGGCAACTTCTCACAATACTGCCGCACCTGGTTTCTGTAGTTGTTATTTGCTAGTTGTACCTGCCATTTGAAAGTGGACAGACAAATTGTGACAGAGCCTGAATGTTTTCAAAAGGAAGTACCTCATTAGTAGGCTCCAGCTTTGCCTGATGAGTCCATTTTTCCTTTCACTTTTGTTTAACTCTCTTAACTGCAGTGATTTCCTGTGGTCTGGAGGGATATAAAACATGGCAGAGGAAACCCTGTAATAAACAGAGGAGAACTGTACAACTGCAGAGTTAAATTTGTTATCCTTTAGCATCTTTTGGAAGATTTACCTACTTAACAGTGGTTTGCTAGACAGCAAAATTCATCTTATGAGTGACACAACTGTTGTCACTGTAGCCATAAGAAGTCAAGTGATACATGTCTTTCATGCACATGTTTCCCAAATTTAAGATATCTGTTTAGTTTTTGCTGAAGCACTAATGATGGTTGAAATAAAAGATGTTGTTCTCTCTTTCTGATCTCAGAATCAAAGGTGGAGTTTTAGATTCGGGACCAATCACAGAGTGTCAGGTACTTGGGATTCAGAGGTAGCAGTGTCTCTCTGACTGGTCCCAGTGAGGAAAACAATAGTTAATAATATGAAAAGAGATGAAATGTAGGACTGAAATAGACACTTGTATAAATCTCTTTCATTTCATAGGTGCATGAGATAGATAGATAGTATTTAGATAGATAGATGATAGTATTTTATTTAATTTCTTTAAGTGCAGAACAATTTTAATTTTAAGAAAGTGGTGCTGCTCCTTTCAGTCAAGTTTGTGAATATCTGAGTCATGTTCTGCATGACTAGGGGACAAAATGTGAAGTACCTAGGATCTGAAAATAGCAGCCATGACTTAAATTAGGGTCAAAGACTGGGATGGGGGTGCTTTTCTGGAAGCATGTATTAATAGATAGAGCTGAGTGTAAGATCTCTGACTATCACTAACTTAGAAATAAAGCTACAGTATGAGTCTCTGTAGAAATTAAATGTATCACCTCTGCAGTGGTGAATCAGAAATCAGATCAGAATGTGCAAAACTTCTACCAACTATTATTAGGCTTTTATGACTTTGTTTTTTTTTTTTTTTTTCAAAAGTTTTCCAGCTTTCATTCATTTTTGTTCAGCATAAGAACAATGGGCCCTTAACAGCATGTGTTGGCTCATTTCTGCTCAGCTATCAGCTTGCTGAGTGGAGAGCCTTTTATATGCTGTGACACAATTGTTAATTATGAGTATTGCTCTGCTCTTGCTTTGAATACTAGTGAAAGATTAAGTGATTCACAGAAGACATAAAATTGGCCCACCTTGCATCAATATGGCATAAAAAAGGGAGGATTTGGGAAGTCAACCTCTTGCATTCAGTGACATTTGGAGGAGTCCAAGTTTTTGTTTCTGGCTTATGTATAATAAAGTAGCATAGGCAGGCTTGATTTTGCAAGGTGCTGTCCAATATCCTGAGCTTTTCCAAAGGTGGAATTTTGTTTCCACCCATTTTATTTCCATACCTCTCTCTCATCAAGGAAACCCTACAGACTCTGTTCCTTTATGCACAGATATTACGGGAAGAGTTTAGTGAGACTGTTCCCAAAGTCCAACATAGAGATTGGGTTTTATGTAATGACAAAGACATGTGCATAGTGGTTGAGAATAAGAAGGGCCATTCAGATGATGCTACCAGCTGGCGAGAGGCATGGGGAGGTGATGAAGAGCAGCAGGAGGAGCAGCAAGGTCAGTGCAGCTTTATACAAGGAGCCAACGCTCATGCTGAGCGAGATCCACTCTTGTTGCCTAGGAAGAATGTACCTTGGGAAGAAGGTACATCATTTAGTCCTTTCTGACAGAGCTACTGCAGCTCTGGGTGACTGACACCTCTCAAGCAAAATCAGTTGCCCTGCCATTGTTCTCTGTGATACCTACTAATAAATGCAAAATAAACACAAGCAAATAAATAGACATTGTTTGTGTGCAGCATAAGGAAAACAATCAGCACACTATTTTAGTCAATTTCTGTCTTGGATTTCAGCTCTTAGATAAACACAGCTTTCCTTTCAGAGACGGTGTTTAGCATAGCTTGAAAAGTGGGCTTGTTTATTTTGGTGCTTAGAAGGATCAGCTCCCAGACAACTCATTTTTCATGCTAAACCAGCTCATAAATTACTAGGATGCTATCTCAGTCACATCCCAAATATGCTAAATAAGTGAAGGTCACATAATGTACATTGAAGCTGTCCAAATCCATCTACAGTTTTTTGTATCTGCATGCAAAGGTAGGGAAAGACCCAATATATATATTTATACATGCTTTTCTTGAGCTGCTTTTCCGCTCCATCTGCAACCCTTTTACAACTGTAGGAATACAGTTCCCTTAAAACAGTGAATGACCAGTGTTGTTGAGGAATGCCAATTCTGAACTGGGCAGAGAGTTGGACTTCCTATACAATAACTTTGCAAGAAATGCAATTTGTGTGGGTTGTCATCATCCAAAAACTTGGCCTCCAATTATTTTATTTGTGCTGGGAAATTTAGGGAGAAAGAAAAAACCAAAAAAAAAAAAAAAAAAAAAAAA
>VXAA01002046.1:1450188-1474661 GCA_013399115.1 Anseranas semipalmata
AAAAAAAAAAAAACCCACAATCCAGCAATTGAAAATCCACAGTAGTTTTGAAAGAGTGACAATTTATGTTTTCTTTTTCTGCCAACAATGAGTTTATGTCAGTAATGCCAACCACAAACTCAGCTGATAATGACAGCCTTGGGTAGTCTATTCAAATTCCTAAACCCACTAAGTGATAAGAAGGTCTTATATCGTCTGTTTAAATCATGCAGTACCTTTTAAAATGGATTAAATAATCAATTACATCAGAAATTCCTTGCAATTAATTGATATACAACTAATAGCTTACAAATTACAAGCTTCTTAAATGCACACTTACTAAGCAGCCAAACTCTACACAGGATTCAGTAGATAAGTTTTAAATTTTAAAGGACTTCTCCTCTTTGATGAGTACTGGAGTACTGTGTCCAGCTCTGGGTTCCCCGGTTGCAAGAGATAGGGAGCTACTGGGGGGGTGGGGGAGCAACAAGATGACGAGAGGACTGGAGCATCTCTTGTATGAGGAAAGGCTGAGATGTCTGGGACTGTTTAGCCTAGAGAAGGGATGGGGGATCTCATGAATGTCTACCAATATCTGAGGGGAGGTTGTAAAGAAGGCAGAACCATGCTCTGTTCAGTGGCACTCAGTGCCAGGAAAAGAGGCAATGGGCATGAACTGAAGCACAGGAGGTTCTGCCTGAACATCAGGAAATACTATTTTACTGGGAGAGTGACTGAGCACTGGAATAGGTTGCCCAGAGAGGTTGTGGAGTCTCCATCGTCGGACATATTCAAAAAACATCTCAACATAATCTTGGGCAACTGGCTGTAGGTGACCCTGCTGAGCAGGGGGTTTGGATGAGATGACCTCCAAAGGTCCTTTCCAACCTCAAACATTCTGTGATTCCTTCCTTGATGTAGCAAACTTTACAATAGGAGAAACTACAAGTGGGAATGGAAGCAAGACTAAACTATTTATTTAAAGACCTTATTTACTTCACAGTGTAACTGAATGTTGAGTAACAGATTTTCTAAATAGAGATAGTAGAGTATTTACAGCTAAGGGCAGCAGTTAGTCATTGTTACAAGATGTCATACCTCCTAATCTCCTCAACGTATGAGAGAGAGGAACAATTTTCCTTAAACCTCTTTAACAGATACTGCATGTTTTGTATTCCCACATGCCCAGTACTTGGAAAAGAGGAACTACTATCTCCTCACACAAGCCAGCTCTTCCTTTACTGGAGTGTTTTGGCAACAGTTTGTTGTGTGGAAGGTCTGAAGTATTGGCTAGTTCTTATCTGGACTCTCAAAAGTAGGTAACAGAAATTAGGACTTAGGTTGCTATTTTATTGCCATCTTCTTTTCACTCATAGTAATATTAAACATTTTTTTCCCTGTTTTACAGGCCTTCAGTTTGGTACATGGGAATTCTTGGATTGTTATCTGAACTGCATTTGTGGATGCATGCAGGATAGTTAATGCTTTTTTCCCCATTTGCTTACATTTCAGGTATATTACTTCTATTGCTTTGTTCCATCTGTATTCATAAATGAGTAATTTTCAATAGGTATTAGGTAGAGTATCAAGAAATTCCACTTTCTAATTACACCTTGTGGATGCTTATATCTGAAAAACATAAGAATGAAAGTTTGGTTGTAGAAAATGGTTAGCCAAGCTGTAGTGTTCACAGAGATAGAGCTTGATCAAGACTTTACAACTTCAGGAGTAATGGATTATTTCAAACAACAATATTTCTTTTTTAGTTGTTTAAAGGATTTCTCAGTCTCTAAAATGACACTTTGATTTATACCCCTACATTCTGGTGGCTTACTGCAAAATATTTATCCATCCAATTGTGAGACTGTCACAGAGGAAAAGTCAAGTGCCTATTTAGAATGCAAATTGGTGTATACTAAAAGCTGTAGTGTTTGTGTGTCTGCTACAGCATTCTGTCGCCTTTTGTGTTACTAACATCCAATGCTACTGAATATTTAATTACCTACTCAGTTCAGTGACGGAAGCCTTGTTATGGCACATCAATAATACTGGACCAAGTTCTAAATATGTAGCCCCAGGTGCATGCTGGACCCAGTGATCTGAAGTTTAGTCTAAAACTGGTCTTAATACTATTACAAATGTGAACTTTTTTTTACTCTCTAAAGAATTTTGGGGCAATGTTAAAGTATAAGATCCTAATACATAGGCAGTATTAGGCAGCTCCAAGTATGACTTTCCAATAAGTAAGCTTTTACAAGTTGAGATTTTTTTTTTCTGATTACTTTAGTGTAGTAGTCTTTCTCTCGTTGTGATTGCTAGCTGTCCTGATTTTCTCTTAACCACAGCTGTAAGTGAACAGAATCCATGCCTTAAAAGGTCTGTGTGAGAAAGTGTCTTCCTCTGTAACCAGCCATTCTCTTCCAATTCACAAAACTTTCAGTGTCGTGAGATGAAATTAGACCTTTTCAGAATCTGTGTGTCTGAGGATAACTGAAGGAATTAAGGCGTATTTTTACACCCCTGATAAGACTAGACTGGACTTTACTGTAGCTCAGAAAATGAATCCATGTAGTACAGCAAAATATTTGGAGTTGTTTTAAAAGTGTTGTTTCTACTTTTTTCTCTATAATATTGCACAGACTCTTTTTGTCACACATTGGGGAAAAAAATCTGGCCTTTGCTATGGAAACACAAAGGAGTTAGAAAATGATCTCTCAGCATGGAAGAGTGATGGCTTCTAGAAATGCTGTAGAAACACTGAAAAAGAGCGAGATTTTCTCTTGTGCCAAGGTCTTTTCAGCTCAGGAATGGGGGTTGTCCCAAAGAATTGGCTGTCATTCTCTCATCATTAAACTTCTTTAAATCTACAGTAATTTAGAGCAACTATACAGTGGTTTAATTTATGCCTGTCTGACTACTGTTTGCAAGGACCCATGTATATATTGTATGCTGTCAGAGTGCGACAACACTTTGCCCAATTTTAATGCATCCCCAGTCTTGAGGTGAGACGGAGGGATAAATAGCAGAGTATGTGGATCCTCTAATTCTGTAGTACTGGCTAGCTCCAAATAGCTGGGAAAACTCTTAAGCTAATTAATATTTACAGCCAGACTTAGGTCCTTTATGCTGTTCAAAGAAATTTCTACCCAGGTAGAAAACTGATTACAAACTGATTTAGGAGCCAGCTGTTTTGCTTCATTAATCCAAGCAGCCAATAATTTATGAACAACACAATGTCACAAACCTTTGAGATGATGTTTAGTAATACAGCATTGTGGTTGCCACATTTGAATAAGTCTAGAGGAAAGAAGAGCTGGCCATAAAGTTCTGCAAAGTTCACGCTAATTACTTCAATGATTTTAGAAATGACTCTGAAATAGCCCTCAGTAATATTTCCAGTTAATAAGAATGAATAAAAAGAACCCATAAGCAAGATTTTTTTATTGCTAAGAAGACATATGCATTCCTTAACCAAAAAATAAAATAATTAAAAAAAAAAAAAAGATGCAACACTTGCATTTGTTGGTTCTAATTTTCCCCTTTTGTGATTGCATGTTGTGCAATATTATTTCACAGCTTTCTCAACTGTGATAGTCTACAATCTACTAGCCAACTGTAGAGTGTTCTTCAGCTACATATCCATTGCTGGCTGATATGTGTTTAATGGGATGTACTTTCTGCTGCCATTCCTGACACTTTTCTTTCTAGCCCAACATGCCTAAGTGAAAAGGGATGTCTCATAGCCATATTCAAAGCAGGAGCACTGTGAGCATTGCTTTTTAGGATTAATTCATGTTACTTATTTCTGAGGTCAAAGAGATGACAACTGTCTCCCTAGAATCCTATAGACTGCTGGAACTGAAAACCGTTTTTGTGTCTTGCTTCTCAAAAGCTGCTTATAAGCAGCTTTATATTACTTATATTGCTTATAAGCAAATGGAAGTATTCCAAGGAATCCACTGGCCCATGCATATATACGATACACTGAGCTTTTTGTGTTCACAATTATGTTACTTTAAAGTACATGGGTATACATCCTAGGGTGCTAGAAAGGGTTTCCCATTAGGGAGGTGTGTTTGTTGTGTGTTTTTTTGTCTCTACAGTTGAGCTATCTATCTTTATTTTGTAGTGCATGAGTGTGAAATGCCTCCATTGCTATCAAGTTCTGCTGCCATCTCAGGGCCAGTTCTTTGTCTGCACTCTCTCCTAAACCAGAATCTATTAATCCAGTAATCCTTTGTCTTCAGCGTGGTTCTCACACTATCACTCCCAGCTGAAGCATCAGTCTATGACAGGATTCTTTATATACATATATACGTTTATATATATATATATATATATACGTTTGATCTTTTCCTTTCCCAGCTGAAGGGGCTTATTCTCTTCCACATTCTTTTCCTGTGAATTGGACACTTGTGATCTCATACTCTTTGGAACTGGGATTAAATCCACTTTGCTTTATGATGCCAAAGCTACTTTTCCTTGTTGCTTATCATCACCTATGTTGTATTCTTGCACTGACATTGCTTATCCATGGGGAGGTAATTCCTGGCACACAAAGTGCATTGCAGTGATAACTTTTATTGGTGGCAGCTGTAGTTAACTCTAAGCACATTAAAAAGAGCTGCCTTCACATTTAAAAGGCCGATTTTGTAGTCATGAGAAAATTTGCACTCTTGACACTCCAAGATGGAAGCCCCTTATCTAGATGCCTCACATGCTCCATCCAGAATGTATGAGAATTTGAACAAGAAACACAACCCAAATCTAAGCTAATGAATTCATTAAACTGAATGAAAGAAAAGTCATTTCTGAAGCTGACTGCAAAACATCTTTGGTAATACAAAGAGATGCCTGTGCGCTCCAGACAGGTTGCTAAGCATGTTCTCTAGGACTAGTGTGCCATGATCCCGTCACATCAGGAGTTAATGGAGAACAGTATTTTACAAATATGAGTATCACAAAGAGCAAGTATTTAAGCATTTAAACTGTGGAAGGTCCTTGTGTATGCTGGCCTGGGAGAAGGAAGTGGAAGTTAGATGCTATTGGTTTCTAATGGCTGCTGGATCAGATCTCTGGCTGGGCCATTAAAGGTTAAGGTAGTGAAATGAAAACAATAATTGACTTTTTCGGGTCATGAAAAAAGATATCTTCAGATCCTCATCTCAGCTCTGAGAATAGTTTGGGTTTTTTTCCTTTTAACTCTTGAAATTATATCACACCTATGTTTTAATATTCTGTGTTTTAGAAAACCATCTTTGGTATCTATAAACACATTAATAAAGAAATGCCTCAGTGAAGCAATCACAAAAACATTTAGAGTGAATTTGGTGATACTTGAAGATTTGCTTCCTTGGCACATCCTCTGAATGTCGTATTCTTGCTTCCAGGAAAAGTACTGACAGAGAAAGCGTACAGGCAATTTTTTTTTTTTTTTTGCAGTAATACATCAGCAACTCAGAAATGCAGAGAAGAAGGAAACTCTGAGTTACAGTCACTGGTAGACTTCTGTCCTACCTGACAAGCACTAGTTCTTTTCTTCCCAGAAAAATCTATACTGAAAAAATAGAAAATGAGCTATGGTTTGAAAAGTTCCTTATGTTATTAAAAAGAAAGGACAATGGTATTTGTATGATCTTTAAAAACTAAGCAATAATGACACATGAAAGACTCGAGTGAATGGAACAAGGGGTGATTTCCTAAAGTGTTTCATAGAATTATCTTCCCCTAGAAGCATCACTAAATAGATTAACTTATTAGGAAAGCATACATTTTCATTGAAGAAGGCGGCTTTTTATCCTTATTTCTGTCACCCATGTGTTTCAGTTGATTTCAACATATTTTAATCGAAAGAGATTGTTTAATAGCTTGACTACACATAATAAAACATCTGGTTAAATTCCAAGTCAACAAATAAATACAAATTGTGCTGGCCATCTTTAATTAGAATGTATTTTTTTAATTTCTCATGTCAGGCTCCAAGGAATCTATCCTTATAATCAAAATGTTCTCGGGACAAAAAGAGAAATTTGAACCACTGAATTTCAAATGAAAATGCAAGAAGCTAAATGGAGTAAGCATTACCATTTGAGATAAAGTGGTAATAAAACACTCAGGTGTTGGCTTCTGAAGGCGACTTTTATTTTCAGACAGTTAAAAATCCCTTGCAGCACTGGAAAGACAGGTATAATATTGTAATTGGCATCCCTGACTTGTTTTATGTATACCGCAAGAAGTTTTTTTCCTGCTCCTTTGGGAATGTCAATTTATAGCTTGTAGAATGCTGTCTCTTGCTTGCAAGGTGCATGATAAAACATGGCTCCCAGAATTCCCTGGTCTTTCCCTTTGAAGGTCTGAAGTTATTAAAAATACTCGTTTAGCCTTTTTATTAAAGTTTCTGTGCAGATACTGTGATGCTTTTTTTTTTTCATTATAGCATAGCGAAAAATGAACCAGTTTACCTGTGATGCAGAGCATAATCATAAGGTGTTCTTCCATGCACACTCTTAGATACTGTTTTTCACAAAAGCCTTGAAGAGATTCCACTTAACAGACTGCAAAAGCATGACCTTCAAAGTTATGATATGTTATAATCATATATACAATGCCCTGTAACCAAATCTAAAGCTAATGCATTGTGTGTTTGGGTGTCATTTTTCAAAATACTTTTATTGCTCATCTAGGCCTGGAAACTGTGTTAAAAACAAATCAAGCATTCATTCCTGCAAAAGAGGCAAAAATACAGCCTTATTAACTGTGACAGTCAGCATCATATCTGGCATGAGGGGGATTACCAAAGGCAAAACAAACATAGAAAACTCTCTAGAAGCTGCAATATTTAATTGAGATATTGAGGGAGCATTATGAGTATTAGGAATTTTTGCAGGCAGGTGTAATGAATCCTTCTCACATATACTGGTGTAATTACAGTGATGAGGAAAAGATTTTCAGGTCAGGTCCTTAATTTAGATAATTCTGTCTTAATATTCAAGGATAATAAACCAAGAGATTAACATTCTGAGTGCTGAAAGGATTTTTGTGCCTTGCAACATTTCACTTTAATCAGTGAGGTGGATATGTTTAAAATTTTTCTTGTTTAAAACATGGACTGTGCTCTACAAAAAGGGAATTAAGAAAATTTTGCTTTTTTTCATTCCTTCCTAAACATCATTCTCAAGGCAGCAGCCTTTATCAGCTGCAAATCATTATTCCAGCACCCTGAATGGGTAGATGTTCACCAAAGGAGAGCAATAGTATGGACACAGTATTTCAGAAATCCCCTTTCTCTGCTATGTAGGTTCTATGGAGCTGCAACTGCTCACCCACCCATGTGCCACACTTGTATATGAAACCACCATTGCAAGTCTTTACCATTGCAGCGGAAGATACAGGTACAAAAATGGTAACCATTGACCACTCTTAAAACATGCTTTTCTCTGTGTGAGATGACTGTTACTGAACAGTAAAAGAATAGGCTTTGCTTCTGTTCAAGAAAGTCTCTTCCCCTTTCCCAGAAATTTGCTCCAACTTGACAAAATATATGACTTTCTGAGTAGCAGCCTATATTAACAAACAGAAAGGTTAATAGAATTTGAGCATCTTGAAATGTGATTTAATTTGGAAGACTGTATTCTGTGAATATTAACTACTAACAAATTAAATTATTCAATGACAAATCACATCAAGCACCTTCATAATATCAATAGATATTGTCATTATAATCTTTCTTCCAAACAGTAGGACACAGGCTTAGTATTTTGGCTCAAGGTGTTCATTTGAAAATGAACAATTCATCATGTGTAGGAAAAGGGAAATCGCTCCAGGTTTGTGTCAGATTGCCCTGGTGTTAACTGCTGCTCTTTGAAGTGACATTGTCTAGACCTAATGCCAGTGGGGGTAATAGAGGGGAGAGTGGCTATTCCATTATTTTGGATAAATTAAACTATTGGCTACCACTACCCAAGTATAATGCTTCTAGTGATCCGTATCCATAACTCACATTAATGAAAAATTTGATATGCTGTGTGTTTTTTTTCCAAACTTTAAAAATATATCCTCTATATACATACACCATTTAAAAATAACTACCTAGGCAGTATCTTATAGTTATTTCTTTTTTCTATTTACAAAAATAAATTAGACCTGGCCTGAGCCAAGGCCTGCTGAAATTAACAGGACTCATTCTTTTGCTTTCTGTTGACTTTATATTAGCTTTTATAGGAATGCATTATTGAGCTGCTATCAGGGACATAATTTATTCTGGCAACTATAGAATAAAATTAACAATGGCATAGTGCAGCACAGAGGAGAGAGGCACATCCTTAGTACCATGTAACAATATACCTTACTGCCAAGACTCATACACATAGAATTTAGATTGTACCAAGGCAGAAGTTTGTGCGCAAGCTCACAAAAAATGGAGGGAACAGACTTTAGATTTACTAATTCAGCTGTAAAGAGCTAGATTTCAAAGTATGTGACTGTTTGCTTGAAATCTTCTGCAACTGACTATTCAATAGAAGAAAACCTCTTACTATAGGGGAGGTTTAGGCTAGACATCAGGAAGAGGTTCTTCACTGAGAGGGTGGTTGCACACTGGAACAGGCTCTCCAGTGAAGTAGTCACTGCACCAAGCCTGTCTGAATTTAAGAGGTGTTTGGACTGTGCACTTAGTCACATGGTCTAAAATTTTGGGTAGACCTGTGCAGTGCCAGGAGTTGGACTCGATGATCCTTATGGGTCCCTTCCAACTCGGGATATTCTGTGATTCTATAAAATTTAGTTTGTGTGTACGTGGTAGGTAGGAGGCTAGAAATATTACGATTATAAAGAACATTCCATTACTATCACAGAATGCACAGCATATGCAGAATATGATGGATTAACATCTAACAAAGTCAAAGACATACTTTGAATGTCTCTGAATTCAATCAATGCTTTGATTTTGTTAAAAAGAACCCTGTGTATTTCTTAATATTATGAAATTCATGTCTATTGAAGGGCTACATGCCAGGAATTAGATATAATTCATTCTTATTTTTAAAATAATGCTTTATACTTTTGAAACAAGACACACAACTTCTTCCCCTGACCTTTTTATGTTTTTAATAGGCATTCTCTTTCACTTCTCAGGCAGTGTCTTTTAAGACACTCCATCCTTTATACAGATAGTAAGTGCCTCAATATAACAAGACTAAATCCAACCAGAAACCTCTGCAGGACCCTGAAGGCTTGTCTTCTCCATTGGGTTTCATAGATTTAGAAATAGTTTGTCTCAGCTGAAAACCAACAACACAATCTGCTCCAGTTACAAGGTGTCTTAGAGTATTATCTTCAATACTCTAACAGAATATTGATGTTACATGGAGAAGACATGAAGGTTACCTTGACCTGCCAATATGGGATTACAGCTGTATTAGTATATTTGACTGCTTTGTGTACTCTCAAATGAACAAAGAGACTTTGTTTCTTCTCCCAGGAGGCATCTGCACCGTACAATAGACTCACGTTTGGCTTTCTTCCTCATTTATTGCTGAGTCTTATGAGAATAACAATCATTTGGGACAATCATAAAGAAATCTTCTCCCTTGTAAGTATTCATTATCCTGTAATTGCCTCTTTTTTCTGCTTTGGATGGTGTAACCACATTTAGATGCTTTTCATAGTCTCCACATTCTAATGAGAACAATGTGGAAAGTCAGAGCAAAATTCAGCTCCTGCTTTCTCAGGTCTGTCAGTCTCAGTGGTACTGGGTCTACAGCAGAGTCATGTCAATGAGAAGCCCTTCACATCACAACAGTTTGACATAAACCTGGAGCTATTTGCTTTCTATTTCACATGATGAATTGCTCATTTGTAAATGAGCACCTAGAGCCAAAATACAAGTTCTGACTTTGACTACATCGTAGTGTTCACAAAACTCTCATAGTTTCCAATTCACTGGAAACTTGAAAAATAGTACAGTGTTTACTGACAGGTTAATAAAACATTTCTAGTCAACAAGGACACAGTTTACAGAGTTGCACAGAATCGCTGGAAAAATTAAAGCTTACCCTAACGTTGAGAAGGAGGCAAATGAAACTCTAATAGTTCAAAAGCATTTTTTTTTATGGTCTGGGATTTGGTCTAGCACAAATGTGAGGCCACCTAGATCAAAACTGGACTTTTCTGAAGTAAAAATGCTGACTTCTGTGATTGCAGAATTCATCTTTTCTAGCATGTGTATTAATTTAACTACCCTTTCT
This sequence comes from Anseranas semipalmata, assembly GCA_013399115.1. NCBI lineage: Eukaryota > Metazoa > Chordata > Aves > Anseriformes > Anseranatidae > Anseranas > Anseranas semipalmata. The sequence goes on from VXAA01002046.1 coordinate 1,460,412, forward strand.
AAACTTATATAAAAGACTTAATAACTTTTCAGTGTCCAGAGCTGTATGTTGTGTTGTCATTACTGAATCTCTGATGTTAAATACCACCCAATTACTTTGCTAATTACTTTGATTTTCTTTTAATTTTCAGACCTCTGACTGGTGGTATTATATGAAAACATGAAAACACTGTAGAATATTTTTGTTAATATCAAGCTGTCAAAAATAAGAAGATAAGTTGTTTTACTGTAAGGCCAGGAAGTTTAAGCCTTTTGATGTAGCAGAAGCAGCTCTGCTGACAGAGCAGCCATGTGTCAGTGTACTAACAATTCTTTCTCCTTGTTTTCATGAACAGGAGTATGTCTGCATGTATAAAGCTCCTCATTGCTTAGAATTTTGTGAGAAGGATTTCTATGCTTCTAAAGTTATAGCTATTTCAATATGCTTAGCCCAGCTCCCATGGGAAACTGGCATTGCAAAAATGGTAGCAAAAATAAATTTACAAAGATGACTAGCTTCCTAAAGATTGAGATACTTTTGTAAATACAATCTGTATTATCTATGTTAGCCTAACTACCATTGTAAGAAGCAGTGATTAAATAACTAACATGCATATTCTTAGCAATCCCACTAATTATCTACTTCCAGATTTAGAACATGGACAGGTTTTTAAGCCTCCTATGTGCTACTTTTCACAATCTCACCATTACATTGGCTACACGGTTAATTTTAGTACCCTCTATCCAATACCAGAAGAGAGAGCTGTTCACAGAATCTGCCATAAAATTCTACACAACTACGTTCAGGGATTTTAAGAGTTTTTAAAATATCTGGATGGTGTGATTGCTTCTTTACAACCCTTTCCCATTTCTATTTCACTATCAAGTCAAAATTCCTGTTCTTATGAATTATAATTCTCTCAATTATGACAGTATCCCAAATTCCTCATGCTACTACTGCTTCCTGTACATATGACCATCCAAAATAGTGCCAAACTCTATGTGCAGATATGATTAAACTACAGTAAGGATACCCAAGCCAATGAATTAAATACCAACTTTCATTCCACTACAAACCTAAGAGATCTGAGCAGCCTATATTTTACCCCAACCTCAAGCCTGAGAGTAGGAAGGCTCTACAGAGGGATGTGGATAGGCTGGCTTGATGGGCTGAGGCCAACTGTATGAAGTTCAACAAGACCAAGTGCTGGGTCCTGCACTTGGGGTACAACAACCCCATGCAATGCTACAGGCTGGGGGAAGAGTGGCTGGAAAGTTGCCTGGCAGAGAAGGACCGGGGAGTATTGGTCAGTTGCCAGGTGAATATGAGCCAGCAGTGTGCCCAGGTGGCCAAGAAGGCCAACAGCATCCTGGCTTGTATCAGAAATGGCATGGCCAGCAGAACTAGGGAAGTGACTGTCCCCTTGTACACGGCTCTAGTGAAGCCGCACCTTGAATACTGTGTTCAGTTTTGGACCTCTGACTACAAGAAAGACGTCAAAGTGCTGGAGTGTGTTCAGAGAAGGGCAACGAAGCTGGTGAAGGGTCTACATGAGTCTTATGAGGAGTGGCTGAGGGAACTGGGGTTAGTCAGCCTTGAGAAAAGGAGGCTCGGGGGAGACCTTATCGCTCTCTACAACTACATCAAAGGAGGTTGTAGTGAAGTGGAGGGTCGGTCTCTTCTCCCAAGCAACAAGCGATAGGACAAGAAGAAATGGTGCCAGGGGATGTTCAGGTTGGATATTAGGAAAAATTTCTTCACTGAGAGGGTTGTGAGGCATTGGAACAGGCTGCCCAGGGGAGTAGTTGAGTCCCCATCCCTGGAGGTATTTAAAAGACGTGTAGATGTGGTGTTTAGGGACATGGTTTAGTAGTAGACTTGGCAGTGCTAGGTTAACAGTTGAACTTGATGATCTTAGAGGTCTTTTCCAACCTAAATGATTCTATGATTCTATGTTGTTGTTAATGATATATTTCTAATATAAGATGGACCAACTTACAAATATTGCTAGGTAAGCAAGGAAAAAAAAAAGGTTGGAACATACAAACAGCATAAATTTTTCTCTCTTAATTAGCGTAGTTTAGTTGTGTCCTTCTGAACTATACTATGGCTGTGATTGTAGGTCAAGGTAACTTCCAGCATTCTGTGAAAAATTCTTTTCTTCATTCTTTTGCAATTTATATTTCTCATTAATGAAATGTCAAAGTCATTTAGGAACCATATAAATCAATGAACTCCTTGTGCACATAAAAATTGAGGAGATAATACAAAATTATGTTCTATATTTTATATATTTTTAAATTAAAAGTTGTTGGGTTTTAGAAGAAAAATGGTATAAATTATTCAGATTTTATGGCAATGACATTGTGAAATATTTTGGGATGCTCTCACTCTCAATTCTCTTATTTTTACTTAGAGCACAAGTAATATCTAGTTTTTGTTATAATAAGGAAAAGGAATCCAAGATAGCCTGGCATGGCTCCCCCATAGGGAATTATTAGTTAAGCTGAAGACGTTGTGTATCAATAAAAAAAAAAAAAAAATGTCAAATACCATTCCAAGAAATAAAGAAACATTAATGATCTATTTTAGGTACTGTTATGACATCATCTACCATACCGTGTACAGCCCTGGCCATCTGTCTTCAAGAAAGATGAACTCAGAACAGTTTCATAGGATGGTTAATAGGATGCTCAGAGGAACAAAGTACTTGTCTTAGGGGAAGACACTAGACAAGCCTGGCTTGATGAGCCTTCTAAAAAGAGGACTGGGAGGAGGAGGGAGAAAACTACAACCTATGAATATCCAAAAGGGTAAAGGGAGGAGATCTGAAGAGTGTTGTGAAGCCAGAGAGATATTAAATTAGAGCACACATTGTGTTAAGAAAAAGTGGATATAAACTAGCCATTAATTATTTAGAAAAAAGGTTCTGAATTATAGGAGCAATCAGATTCTGGAATAACCTTCCAGGGAAAGTTCTAGGGAAAAACACCCAACCACATTCAAAATAGAGCTAATGAAAATGGTAATATGAAAAAATCTTTGCAAAAGCTGGGAATTGGAGTCAATAACCCAGAGATCCCTTTGTGTCCTGTCTTCCCTAATAGAATTTTCAGACTGCATTGAAGAGTCAAGGAGAGAAATTGGGAGGAAATCAGGTCTCCCATGCCTATGGGGAAAAGAATAATTCTGCATTCATGGCTTCTGTTCGATGGTGTAGTGTAAATGAACCATATTGGGTCTTCTCTGAATGACAGTGATATAATGTAATATTGACTAGGTCAATCTGGGAGGTGTGAGCCACCTCAAGCCTGAATGAGGCAGGAGCCGTTTGGAAAAAGTAGTACAGAGTATGTAAGTACAAGAGGGCAGAAACATGGTTATGGGGGCATCCTGAATGCTGCCGTTTCATAACTTTCAAGTGCTTGATTTTGCAATATTAATATGAGTCATCTCTTGAAGATCTTTCTCAACTACTGTATGTAATAGTTCAGTGGTCTATAGTGAATATCAGTCAGTAGTAGATATTTACTGATCAGAGCTACAATGGACATGTCCAGAGTGATGCTTTCTGTCTTCCAGGAGTCATAGATTTAGAGAGTTAAGAAGCAGAATGAAGCATATGGATGAGACACTTACAAACTTCTCAGTTTAATCTGGTCTTCAATACTAAGTAGAGCCCAGGTGTATTTGTGGTCTTCTCAATACAATGCAGTGTGCTGACATTTTAAATTTGTTTTATATCTGCTGCCTGATCATTTAAATGGGTAAGCAGTACTTCTTGTATCATGCAAACTAGCAAATCTCTGTCTTTCAAGATCTTATTGTTGCCTATCACATATCATCTTTTTTCAAACCCGATGTCATAGGCTATTTATTCTTTCAGAGGGGAGGCTGTTCTGTATTTCTGATCATCTTCCATATTCTTTTTCTGCGTGTTGTCTAATTCTGCTGTGTTCCTCTTTAAGTTGGTGTTATCAGAATTTCATCCAGCATTCAAGACAGAGGAACACCAGTGAGGTACTATGATTTGTTCTTTTTTTTTTTTTTTTCCCTCTAGTATTTAACATTGCTTGTCTTTCTGAACCTGCAACGGGTATTTTCAGGGAACTATCTGAAATGACTCCAATATTTTTTCTCCTGGTAAAAAAAAAATGTGAATCCCACATTGTAAATGCTACAGTTATGATTGCAATAATCAACACAGAATTTCATCTACTATTTTATCCTGAATAAGTAGTGTCATCTTCTAATTTGTATCTCTCTTATTCTATGAATGCTTTTTTTCTTCAAGAACTTTGTCAAAAGCTCCTTTAAAAATCCAAGGACAATGTATTGACCACACTGTACCTATCCATGTGCTTGTTGACACCTTCGAAAAACTACAAGATCCTTGAAGGACATACCTTCTGCCTGCAGAAGCTGTGTGACTTCTTTCCTTACCATTATCCAAGTATCTACCAATTCTAGTTGTCATTCTAATTTTTAGTTATTTCCCTGAAAGTCACAATTATTATCTCTAGTACTTGTATACCCAGTGGAATCCCTCTCACAGGGTAGGGTTGCATTTGCTGCTTTCCATTCCTCAGGTGCTGATAAGGATTTAAGTGACAGGTTGTATGACACCACAGTTAGTATGTAATTTGCATCCTACTTACATGTATTGTATTTCTCTCTAAGGACTCAAATGCACATTTTACAGGAGAGTACAAAACAGTTGTTTAAAAGCTGCATTTTATTTGCCTACTTCATAGAGATGAAAAAGATACACTGCTTTTTCAGTTTGTTATAAATCAAATATATTATTCAGCCAACATAACCTTGCCTGCAGAGTCTGAATGTCTTCCAGTCCTTGAGATTTTGTTCAGTACAAATGGATCATATTCGTTATCAGCTGGAAAAAGATCAAATGCAAATTCTGAATTACTGATTATATATTAAAAAATGAATCATTTCTTAGGTATCAATAGGATATTTTGCATTTACTTATCACGTTCACAACAGATAAGTAAAGGCACAATAATCAATACAAGGGGAAAATCATCCTTCTTATATTCATCTGATGATGAAAAAACAAAAAGGATAACAGGGCTTTATACTTTTATTACTATATTTTTCAGGGTAAGTAACTATCCACAGGGGGTCTTCACTTTATTTTATAACACAAGTCTTGTCAGGAGAAGCAGGTGACATGAATTTTACTAGAAGCACAATTCTCATTATCAAAAAGTTTTTCTTCATCTGGGAATAATTCTCCGTTCATTTTAGCCTGCTCTCGTATGACCCGTGTTGGCTCAGTGATTTGATACCCAGAAGGTTTTCAGCTCTTTCTGTTTGTTTCTTTTAAGTTACAACTGTCTGCATTTTAATTTTTATACACTTTGGCAATCATTAGCCACTTTTATTTATGCTCACACTGTGCTGGCCAATCGGCTACAAAATCAACTGCAAGAGATTTGTGGAATTCTGTTTTTTCTTCTATTTTTGTTTCCAGCCAGGCAAAGGTACTGTTTCAATGACTCAACCATTTTCCTGAAGAGAAGTGTGGCTGCGCTCAGATGAGCTTGCTCTCTTTATTTCAAAAAGTAAATTCAGATGGATAGAGCATCAGTCCTATTTTGTTCACTATTTTTGTTTTATCTTCCCAGTGGAATACCCTGTGTAGCCCGAAGCATAGCATGGGTGGCAGTAGTAAAACTCAGCCTGAGTTTTCTTGCCTCTGTAACTGGAGAATGACACTTTTCACTGAGAATAGTTCCTAGCACCAGCTTTTTGACATCTTTCATTCTTTCTCTTACCAAGGGACTGGCTAAGTGCTGTACTGTAATTTCCCCTAGAACTCATCTAGTCAAGGAACAGAACAAGTGCTTTACTGGTGTGGCTAAGCTATGTCTCTTGCTGGAAAGAAAATGCTACTTAAATAGTATTTAGTCACGCTTGAACTAAGAGGAATCAGAATAACTTCACTCAAACTGCGTGCTACCAGGAAATATTTTTAATGTCAATATTAAATATACACAATAGACTGTATTGTTTACAAAGCATCTACTGTATTGTTTAGTGTCATAGTGAAGTTGCCAAATACAGAAAGCTACAAATTGTGCTAGATTCTATGCTTGGCTTTTGGAAAATATCTCAAACTTTACAGTCCACATATTTTGCTCTTCTAATAATCTAGAAGTGGCTTTCAGTGTGTTCCTGCATTGCTAATCCACCCTTTTTCATGGGTCCTTTGGTCATCCACAGCTTTTACTTGCATTGGTCTACCCTTTGTCATTGGAGTTAGCACCTCAGTAACCCAATTCCCTGCTGGAATACTCTCATTGTAGGGTTATTAAGCCAAAAAACATTATGCTCCTGGAAAAAAAAAATAAAAAAGTAACTGGACTATTGTGCCAGAGGAGCAGCAGCACATGGTGCTTTGAGATCAGGCATTTTATGGGTGGAATGGTGTGAGTATATATAACTATATATAACTTTAGGAAAATAGATTAACTTCTGAGCAGAACTAAGAAGGCTATTTAAGAAATGCCCTGAGACCAGTAAAGTAATTTCTTCAAAAAAATAATCTTAAAAGGTAGCTGCCTTTTTATTTTCTGGAAGTCATGTATACTGGCTGTGTTTTATACTGGGTATACTGACACAGTATTATACTGTACTGTAAACACATTGCTGTATTATACTATATTGGACAAGGTACATCATATTTAAAAATAATCTTGCTAGAAATCTACCAAAAAACCCGACCCTTAAATCTGCAAGGATAACACTTATACAAGGGCTAGAACAAAAGGCTAGGTTACCAAGCAAATTAAAATAATTAAACAGAATAAGAAAACAGAGCTAAGCCATTACAAAAGCTAACAGATGGAATTTAGTTTTTTTTTTTTTTTAAAAAAGTTCAACACAAAAAGTATCAAAGAATGATCTATTATCATGAAAATAGTGAGCTTTAAAAACAAATGTAAGCCAAAAATACAATGACCCGTTCCTTTTGGTATGTGCCTCATGGAAACAGTCTTCTGAAATTGTTTTTCTAAGTGCAGAACAAAGACTATGTTTTATTGTCAAGCTTCTGATATGATATTAATAACCCATTTCCTTCCCATTCAAATTATGTGTCCCGCTGTGGAGGATACTTTCTATGTTAATAATATTAAAATGAAAATTGCACAAACTAGTTATAACTCAGTTATGTTCTTGCCCACCCTTGGAGTCTTCAGTCCTAACCATTCCCTATGCCCTGCCTATCAAATCTGTTCACAGCAGCAAACACACTGTGCATTGCAGTGGAACTTCTTTTTTTTTCAAGCAAAGTGTTTTTTTTTTCTTTTCAACCGTTTGTAATATTATAATGTTGGTAATACATAGGCCTGTAGGAACATGAAATAGAAAGAAGCTTTTCCAAATAAGAAGCAATCTGGTACACTTTATGCATAAACCATATGGCTCCACACAGACTACATGAAGCAAGGATACAGAGATCAGAGGAGTTGGGTATTATAGCTGGATTCAGCACAGTAGCACGTGATAAGTTTCCTGTAGTGTTTGAAATGTTGGTGCTTGTATGTAATCCAAAATCCAAACTTTCGTACAAAGAGTGAAGAAATTAGTTCTGGTCAATGGGATGGAGTGGGAGGTTCTTTGGATGTTTTGCCCCATTTGGGCTAAATTACTTCCCTGTGTAAACTAAAATTCTGAAATGGGATTATATGCAAATAACAACAATCTGTTTGAGTTGGCAATCCAAATGCCCTGTAATGTTGATTTCAAATCTGGTTTTTAAGTAGAATTATACTAAGACTTGAATTCTTCACCTGATTAAATATTCTACAACAGTGTAGAGGGGAAATTTAAACCTTTCACTTAGAAAGTAAATATAAATAAAGCCATTCCCTGGAAAAGCATCCCTGTATAAACACAGGAGAGAAAAGCTGTTACAGTTCACTGGTGTGAATGTTCAGACAACACTAAGTCCAACTGACAGCATCAAGAGGAGCTGATCCATGTTTCTGGAGACAATAACGAAAACAGAAATCACATTCCTTATGGATGGTATGAAATTGAAAGCTCTAAAAACTGACATAGGATATTCCATGGATTCTTCTATCTGACATTTTTGTTTGTTTCTCATGGTCTACTTAACAGAGAAAAAAGGTATGGAAATGAAAAATTCAGGAGTAAGGAATTTTCCTAAAGACATCCACATCAATTCAGTGACAGCTGGATGCATGATGACAGAGAGGTATTGTTTACACAAGCAAAGGTTGTAATGCTGATGGGAAAATACAGCACCTTTGGCCCTTTGCAGTGGTGCTTGAATATATGTTGTTTTACACACTTTGGACACTGCAATCAGTAGTAAAGGTGAGTAATATTAATATTTCTTCAGTATAAACGTCATGGTATTCTGCCCCATGTCAGTTCACCCAGCAGCTCTTTCCTGACTTAGGCCATTTTCACAGCACTGACACTGACTTCTCTGTTTTGTTTAAATAACATTGCTTCTTAGTCTGTAGTTCCCTTTGCTCATCCCCATTGACCTCAGTGTTTCATTTGGTATTACTGCCTGTAGCATTCTGGCACAGCCTATTGGAGTCAGTGATTTTTGTTTCTATTTTTTACAGCTGCCTCAGTAACATACTCCACTGCCATTACATTTACATTAATGGCCCTTTGTGAAATTATGGTATTTTTTGCCCTGGATTTCTTGTCAGACCAAGTTCTGGAATTCACCGTGTTTCTGTATTTGTGGCTTAGGAAAGCTCTAAGATACAAATTTTTGGAGGCTGAGAGAATATTCTGAGGAAGAAGCACAGCACTGTTGACCTGCTCCTATAATCCTTTAGACATCTGTTCTTAGCCACTTGAGGGAAAGAATGCAGGGAGATGGTGATCTTTGTTCTGATAGAAAAGGTCGTTTCATATATTCAACCTGTGATGCTTGTAACTTTTAAGCAGATCCTGCAGAAAGCTATCATCTTCAATGACATATGGAGGAGACATGGAAAGGCACAAAGGATAATGTCTTTTTCCTCTTAATCCCTTCAATTCTGCTTAATAAAAGGATTCATTTTGTGTCTTCAAGGATGGCTAGGAATATTCTTTCTGAGTTCCCCAGATTTGAAATGGTAGGATAGCTAACATCAACTAGCCATGAGTGTGACTGAGGTTTGCTGAACTAGCAACAGCTTATGTGCTTTTTTTAACTTTTTTTTTTTTTTTTTGACACACCAGCTAGCATAAAGGGAAAATAACTGAGTAATGTAGTTATTAATTGGCTGTGACAGGATGGAAGCATATGGTGACTGTTAATGGTGGTTTATTTTTCACGAAGGAGTTATATTCTCTGTCCAGAGGACCTCACCACAGAAGCATGGCAACATTTAGTGGGACACATCTCTTTCAAGTTTCTTTTAAATGATAGCCAGAGTTGAATGTTAACCAACGCTATTTTCTGTGGCTTAGCAGTAAAACTGATCTCTGGTCATATATCTCATTTGCACCACCCCTTTTCTCTTTTAGTGATTTAGTGCAGTTTAGTTTAAATATGCAAAATAAACACAGTTTTCTGACTACTAAAACAAAACAAATGTCTTTTATCCCACCTACCAATCTTCATCTGTGCAATTCGCCTTATAATTAGCATAGCAAAACAGAAGCTGTGGGACATGTGTGAGGATTCAGTGTTACTAGAAAAAGGAAAGCTTTTTAAATGTGAAGCACACCCACTGGGCAGTTCAGAATCTAGGGCAAAAAAAAAAAAAATTGCCATTTTAGTCATTCATTCCCCGGTATTTACAAATCTTATATATAAAAGTCAGTAGCACTTACTTGAAAGTAATTCTGTAGCTGGGTGTTTCTAGTGGGTAGGCAGAGCATTTTAATGCTTCTCAGCCTTAAAAAACAATTGATGCATCATAATGGATAATGGCAAACAATTCAGTGCAAATAGGAAAAAGAATACACTGTGAATGGTCACTTGCCTCTTAAGGATGGCTTAATTTACTTAAAGATGGTTTGAGATTGCACTATTCCTGTCCATCACTGTGAATTTTCCAGACTCAAGTGACTCTTACACCTCAACAAGACCAGGTATATACAAGTGGGGTTACCACCAGTCTTTACAATCTATAGTTTAGTTCCTCAACAAAGACATTTCACTTTACGGATGTGCCATAAATCCGCATTGTCAACTTTTATAAAGCTTATTTGTGTTATCCTTTTAGTACAAGTTAAGGAAAGTCATAGCCTGTATATGAATTCCTTTGTCTGCAGATACCACCATTGTGCATTTTTCTAGTACTGTGTATGGACCAGAGTTATAACTACATGGAGTTCCTAGAAGAGTAAGGGCATTTTTAACTGCACACTGTGAAGGGTTGTTTTTAAAAATTTCTAAAAAATTCATGTTCAGGTGTAAATTACCTGTCATTCTTGCAAGGCCTGGTGGTGCTCCCATCAATCACTCTGCACAGCACTTCCGTGAGTGGCCTGTTGAGTCCCATGTGGCTACTTCTCAAGCATGACTCTGAACCGAGGGATTTGAGGAGGTTTGTGGTGAAAGGACTGGGGCACAGTCTTGCCCTGGCATTTGGTATATGGAAAGTATGGCCTAATATTAAAAAATGAATGTTTTTTACTATTCCCAGAACTCTGCTAATTATTCGCATCTCATGAACTCAGCAAGCTGTAAATAGTAGGCAATCATGCATTATTTGTGTGTGGTCTCCCTGCGTTTTTACTTAGTCGTGTAATACCAGTATAGCTGGTTAATATGCAAACCTGTGAACTATTCCTAGGGAAGCATTTTCATACCCTGTAGACACCTGGATTAACCATTTCCTTACACATATTTACAAATGCATTCTTTACTTTTAAGATAATTAACCAGATAATTAATCTTCCTCAAATACTATAAATCATTGATATCTCTGTAAATTAAATCCATTTGATTTCCTGGGTTGCCAGATATGGTAAGGGAAATCTTATCTTTCTATTGATTAATATTTTACTATGACATTGGTTTTCCTGCTCCAAATGCCGTCTCATCTGTGGGAGTTGTAGGCAGAAGCTGGAGGAAGTTTCAGAGTTTCCATATGCATGTTTAGTCAGACACTAGTGTTGAAATACTGTGAGGGTCTTCAGACCTCTCACCAGATTTTAATCTCAATTTACAGAAGCTTTTTATTACTGTTGTCATGTTTGATGCAGTTTGGCTGAGATTTCCTCTCCTCATCTGCATGATGTATGTTGTCTTCTTTGTGTAGCAAGGGGTCTCAGAAGCTCTAAGGGTCAGGAGCAACCACTTGATTATCTTCTGCAATGCTGGCAAAGACTAGAAATGTGTATGGTATAAAGTGTGGATGAATTGAATCTCCATTTGTTTCTAGGCATATGCCAAAGTGGCAGAATTTCTTACAGGTATAAGTCAAGTGAACAGGTTTCTAGGAATGAAAGAAGTAACGGTGAAGAAGTGTCGAAGAATTACCATTTTTCTGTGGAAGATTCTCTGCTCTGCTATTTTAGCTTCAGGTCATGATTGCTAAAAGGGTCCTAAGTTATTAAAACTCATATCTGAAGATCAGATTCTCTCTTTATTACCTAAAAATTAGACTAAAATTTATTTTTCTCCCTGAAGATGTGTGTCTCACTTAAAACCAGTGGAGAGTTAAAACAAATTCAGAGCACAACAAAACAGTGAGTTCTTAACCACCTTGATAATGCTCTGTAGCCCACTATTTTCTGTTTCTGAAAGCATTTGGATTGTTCCATGCTGCATTTCAGTGCATTCCATAATACCTTGGTCTATATTTATTCTTTATAGGCAAAATTTGCAGATGATACAGATATATGAGTTAGTCACCACTAGGGAAGACTGATTTATGGGGTATGGGAATGGAAAGAAGATGTTCTTAAAGGTTTTTCCGGTTTGAACATCAATTATGTGGTGAAGTGCTCCTAGACTTGGCGGCCCTGTGGTCTTATTCAGTACTGTGTGCTGATGGATGAGCTTCACAAGGATCATGACAGCAAATGAGAGTCCCCATCAGTAAATGCAAAGTATTAAAACATCTATGAAAGTGGAAAGGATTTGGAATTAATTATTCAGTTCAGGAAAGTGATTTGGATGTTGTTATAGAGAGCTTAATGAAGACTTTAGCTGTGGCCAGAAAACCAAATAGACATAAAGAAGCATAAGGAATGGGATGGGGAATAACACACAAAATATTATAATTAAGCCTGACTGGGAAATGTTCCCTCAGCAGTTGGTAATTTTGATAACTTTGAACAAAACCCACAACTTTATTTGCCAAAAATACCCAACAACAACAACAACAACAACAACAACAAAAACCAACACATTCAGACCAAAAATGTAATAACATTCCTATAGGGTCTGGTCAATTGTATAAATAACAAGAATGTCCTAAATAATTCTTGAAAAAGTTAACAAAGTGGGTGCTTCATTTCCATGGTTATCCCAGTAAGAAGTTATTTAACACAGAGGATGCATTATGCAACAAATTGAAAAAAAAATGTTGTGCTAGCTTTTATTAGAGAAAGATATTAGATTATAAGAATAAATGAACCACAGGATCAAGCCAGTACAGTGTTCCTTTATTCTTGCTCTTTTCCTATGCTAGGTGAAAATTGAACCATCTATACATGAGGCAGTATTTAGACATGAGGATTTTTTGACGGATCTAAGGTCTGGGCAATGTGCATTAGGACATGTCTCATAGATCAGAGCAAAATGCAATAAAAATAAAAAATAAACTGAAGAATATGATTAAACTACTGGAAATTTGCAGTGTGCTGAAAGGTGCAAACATTTCTGAAATTTGCTGTAAAAAGGAAAAGGCATACTGAGGTTAATAATTAGAGCTAAGCATTGTAGGACCTGAGTAATATAACTGCACTCCATTGGCCTCAGTACAATATGCTCACTTCAATGAAATGATGTCACTTTTAATTTGAATACTTTTATTAGGTATCTGCTTTAGGCTGTACTTTGAACGGATGCAGTCCAAATTCCCCGCTGGTGTAAAATTAGTGTGGCTCCATGGGGATCTTAATAATTTTAGCGCTAATGATCTGATCCAAACTAGCTTAAACATAGAATTTCCCTTTGACCTTGTGACAATTTGTTTATTAATATCATAGAGAAAGCAAATAAAGCTGAGCAGAGATTAGACCCTACTGCATTTGTAACAAGATTTTCCACAGGATGATGCAGAAGCAGAAAGGTCACAAAGTCCATGAGTGGCATGGACAAAACATTTGGATGAAATGGAAATAATCATTACTTAGCTCTGAGGGCAAAACAAATGTATTGGTGTTTGTCTTATCCCCTTAACTAGAGACAATTAAATACTCAGTGCTTTGCCGCCCCTCTGTCTCTCAGTAAATTCTCATTTTCTTTTCTTGTTAATCAGGAATGTTTGTTTTTTCCCTCCCATCTTTTTTTTTTTTTTTTAATCCTAGCAATTGTGTATTCTTTAGCTTCTCCAGTTCTGTATTCCCCAGCTTCTTTTTATTTCTTTTGTCTTTCTTTTAGGCTTCTCTTGACTTTTTTCTTCCTTATCTTTTTCTACCCTCTGTCTCTGAAAAGTTCAGTGTGCAAGTTAATCTAACAGCATGAAGTGATACGATCAGGACTTGTGAAATAGAAACTAAGCTCTCACTGACTTTTAGAGCCTACTGGTGGCAAATTTCACATGAACAAATTGCTTCTTGACTTTTGATCAGGTCTGCTTGCTTCTTAAAATATGTTTTAAAAACAATCTATAAGCCTGATTTTTCCTCTTCTGAAAATGTACATTTGTTTCACAAAACTTACTTCTCTGTAGAGCTGTTCTTGATGTGGTAATTCTAATCAAATGGTCAATGATAAGAAACTGTAAGTTTACAGTCACCTTGCTTCATTATAACCCCATATATTAATGAGAAGTTATATCCTCCTTTTGTGGGCCTTTTGTAAGACAAAAGTATCTTTTTTACACAGTTTATATATATGCAGAAAGCAGACAAACTTGTGACATTACAGCCTTTTCTCAGGCACAGTGGCTCGGCTCTGCATTGCCAATCTCTCTTCTGAGCAAAGCGGCGCAGAGACAGCAGCCAGGTCCAGAGTCCGTTCCAGTCAGCGTGCAGGTGCTCTGGAAAGCTGGATAAGGCTTTTAGAGTATTGATTAACAGAAACTTTCATATTCCTTGAAGGATGCAGGAGCCTGACATTAAGTTTCACTTAAGTCCTTAAGTTATTGG
>VXAA01002046.1:1474673-1494957 GCA_013399115.1 Anseranas semipalmata
TGTGTTGTGTGGGGGGGGGGGGGGGGGGGTAGCCCATGCCGGTTTTTCTGGTTTTGTTACCATGGTAGCGGTTTCTTTGTGCTACCTCGCCCGATTGCACATGCGCAGAAGGTTCTCGTGTTGCTAAGGCACGTTCCTCACCGTGCGAGCCGAAGCCCCGCAAAAGGAAAAAGCCCGCGCTTTTCCAGACAACCAATCAGTCAAAACTCCACAGAAAACTGCCTCAGGGAGGGAAAACGATAAAGACGAGAACAACACACACGGGGTCTCTCACTCCTAATTTTATCTGTAACTGGCAAGCTCTTCCTGCTCTTTTCTGTTTTTCAGAGGATGGCATTGACCATATGTATTTCAAGCAACTGCAGCAGTCCTACTAAATTTGCCCACACTTCCAAATATACACAGAGTATCAAAACCGTAATGCCCTCATTCTGTCATATTTGCTTGAAATGTGTGTATTTGTGTATTAGGTGGTTTTACCCTGACTAGAAAAATGATAAAAAGCAGAATTAAATGTTTCTTAGTGTTCAGATACCTTCATCCTGTGTGTATTATTAAAAAAATAAAACTAATTGTGTTGAGATCAGACATAATTATCTCAGAGGCATGTTAATACTCTTTTCCTTATTATTATTATTATTTTTAAATACAAATTATTTTGTTTTGGCTCAGCAGTACTTTTTAAAAGTAGTACTTTTTAAATAGCCTAATGGAAATCTTGTAAGAAAAGTAAAGGCTTTGAAAGAAGACTAAATAAATGGGAAATAACTTGCTGAATGGCAAACTTCATGTGCCTATTTTGCCACAGTAAAGTCAGTCAGTGCCAAAAAGGCTTTGCATATTCCCCACAAGTACAGATACAAGATATTAAGTTGGTGCCATAACCACCCAAATGCAGATGATTGACTGGCCCTGACATAAAATGGGGTGTTTTGGTTTCCATTTGGGAAGGAAATTTTTCAACCTTCATTATGCAGTACAGTCTCTACTAATAGAGAAGCAGCTATATGTCATTTGAGCAATTTCCTTTGCCATAAAAGACACGGTTGCTTTTAGGTTGATCATCTTATGGGATAATTGATAGATAGAAGCATTTAATAGCAACACGCTATGAAAGAGAGAGTCACTTGTTTTTTATAGGTAGGCTCTTGCTCAACCCCTAACAAAAGAGAGTGGAAGAGTGATTCCTCCATGATTCCTCCACTTGAAAGAGATCAGAAGGACAGAGGAACTGAAGGCTGTCATTCCAGTCTGTGTAATAAGTGCATTTAACTCCTGTGGAAATCTCTGGGAGCTGTGTGTGGTGGGGATGATGTCCATCCCGTTGTATTCAATGGCAAAATTTCCATTTATTATGTTGCTGTTGAATTAGGCTCATTAAGTGTATTTTTCCTTTCGAAAAGTAGGAAATGTGCATCTATCTCCTGAGATTGCTGTGTATTCACTTTATATGGCTCTAAGATTCAAGAAGCTTCTTAAAAAACAGTTGTAAACTCAACTGTCTTTATGTTCCTGAACCGAACAACAAAATCGTTCAGCAGCAGAGAGTAGCTGAGCAGCAGAGGAAGGTCTGCTGCTCTAAGGTGTCATATCTAGGATGCTAACTAACACTGCTAGTTTTTGCAGGTGTGATGTCATTTCACTGTGAAGCTGTTCATAGCAAGAAGGAGGGGTAAGGCAGAGTTATTCTCAGGCTGAGCAATCTGGCAGCACTGGTAGTCTTCTTCCATGGGAAGGATGCAGGACCAGAAATCACTGGCTTGGCACATGCTGCATGGTTTAAAATTCTCTTTTCAGCCACAAACTCAGTGTCCCCTTCTAAATCACTTTGTTGCTGGGAGGATTTTCAATTATATAAAAGTTTTGTACTGCTATTCCAGTAAAGACTTTAATTCTACCCCTACTGAATTTACGTGGACTTCAGTGATACAGTATTGCATCAGAAGGGTGCAAATGGCTTATAGTATCTTGGATGGGTGCATTTCATCCTTCCTCAATAAGAAAGACAGAAAGAAAAAGTAGATAAAGGGCTGATATTTTTGGAAAAGTTGTCCCTACAGCCTGAATTTTCATTTATACTTAGCATGTCTTATAGTGGAAAGTCAAGGTTATCAAATAACAATGAGCAACAATAACAATACATACTTTACACTTCAATAGCTTTTTCTACCTGGGAGTCTCAGAATGCTAAATATTAGCTGATGGAATCTAATGAATTGTGAAAAAATACACTCTTTTTGCAAAGAAGGGAATAATTTTGTTATTAATATGACTTATCTATATGACTTTTAAAGAACTGTTTTAAGTTACTTGATTTCTCAGTTTGATATTCTTGCTGTAGAAGGAAATGAATGATGTAAATTTTTGTGCATTTACCAAATTTATGTTTTTTTTGTTTGTTTGTTTTGTTTTTTGTTCTGTTTGAATTTCCCATGGGGAAATATTTACCATCCTTACAGTTCTTCTGGATAAGACCAGAATTATGCAATTACTGTGTGGATGAATTGCCCTATTTGATCAATTGATACGTGAATGTGTTCTTTTTGTGGAACCAACATAAATGTATAAGAGAGGTAGTTATTTGTGGTTAATTTATTTTATAAAGGGAGGGGGGAGTATGGGCATGTATAAACAGGGAGACAAAGAAGGGCTTATCTAAAGCAGGAGTGCAGCCTGCATTGTCTTTCTGTCTCCTTAGCACAAAACAGAAGAGTAGAATATGCATCCTTATTATTACAGAGAGAAAGTAATAAAAAAGAATGATTATTTACTTGCTATAGAAAGTAATATCCATGGCTTTCCAAACAAAGATTAATAGTGTTGAATCGGTGAGTAAGCTGTTAAAAAGACCACTCAGGAAAGTCTTTGTTTTATGCATTGTATTACACATTTTGTCAGTATGGCTCACAAGAGGTGGATGGAGGCAAGGCTATTTTGGGAGTGGTCTGGACATCGTCCGCTAATTGATCATCTATCCTTACTTGACTCCTACAAAAGGGATGACTAGAAATTATACAGTGCAAATTGGTATGGCTGCAGAGGCACCTTTTTCCTTATGTGAGCATCTTGGAAAGGTTGCAGCTACTCAGAGACTTGAGTTTCACCTCATGAGCTGGGACGGTGGCCTCAGGGAAAGATGAGATTGTGTGTTCTTTCCTGATCAGCGTTCCTTAATAGAGGCACTGCTTATCTGGGCATACATGATTTGTGACAACGTATGAGCACTATTTTCAATAGTTCTTCCTGTTTGCACTGCTGGAGTAAAGTGGGCATTTATGAGTGTCTTAAAAAACTGCTCAGAGCTTGAGAAACAAAGGAGCATTAGTTGTTTAAAAATACTTTGTATTTATTTTATGACTGGCTGTCCAAGAGGTAACTCATGGTTCAGCTCAACTTTTAGACACCAGCAAGCCTTTGGAAATGCTACCTTTTCTTCCCAAGCATTTTCATTTACAAAAGGACAGGTAAAAAGATGGAGTGATTTGTCTCAGTAGTAGTAAAGTGAGATCACTCTCTATAAGCGGAGACTGGTATGATAGACAGCAGATCATAAAACAATGGTTGGCTAAGCAGAATCATTTTATATACTTTGCTAGATACTCACAGCAACTGTATGTTGCTCAGTTATCAACAAGAAGATTTGCAGCATTCAGTGGAGTCTCTTGCTTGCTCACTATTTAGTACAAAAACACTTCCAGTACCCTCATGGTAGTAACTTCAGATGACTTTCTCCCTCTCCTGTACATCTCTTTAATCAAGTTGAATACATCAGATGTGCAAGTCTGTGTGAGGTGTGCAAGACTGCCATTCTAAAACTGCTAGTTCTTTCTCTTTGTGTAAATATATCCAAACATGGTCTATAATAACTGGAGAGGGTATAATTTTCCTGTTATTTTGACATGTGGTACCACTGAAGAATTTGTCTGC
The DNA here is from genome assembly GCA_013399115.1 of Anseranas semipalmata. Classification (NCBI taxonomy): domain Eukaryota; kingdom Metazoa; phylum Chordata; class Aves; order Anseriformes; family Anseranatidae; genus Anseranas; species Anseranas semipalmata. Next base: position 1,478,601 of record VXAA01002046.1, read on the forward strand.
TACAAAACCTCATTTGTGCATAGGGCATCTGGGTTTTAAAGGGACTACAAATCTCGAGTCACATGTCTGAAAAAGCACTGTTGCCTGTAGCTAGGTTAGGAGGGAGATGAGTACCCATATCTTAGGTATCTATGTGGCATTCTGGGATTAACTATGTTAATCCCAGAATGCTAAAAAATGGATATCATGGGAAAAGTCGGGGCATAGGCACAGAGAATGTGGTACAGCATTATCTGAGCCAGGTGTCTTCAAGAAGGGAAGTGTGTGGAGGAGATTCAGGGCTCAGGGAGCCCTGAGAATTTCTGACTGAGGCATGAGGGAAAGAGGTGTAGAGAACTGCATACCATTAACTGGATGCTCTACTCATAAGAATTATTTTATATAAAAGAACATTTGTTTCTTCTGTCCCTTGCTCCTGACAAGAGCTTCACCTTGCCCTTAAAGCATGGATAATTCATATGTTTCTATAAGAATCTTGAAGGTCCATATAGTTATGACTTGGAACTAGAAAGTAAAAACTGCGTTGGAGGTTTCATCTATTTCCTGTTCACTAGGACTTTGAGCTCTTAATTTAACTCAGGGAGAAGTCTAACTAACTCACAAAGACATAAATGGCATGCAGACAACGACAATTTGCTGATGTGGGTGAGATGAATCAACTTGTGGTGGGGCTGATTTCTCCTGTTAACTATAAAAAGAACATAGATGATTAAACTAGAGAAGACACTTCATGCTTAGGTAGCTACAGTTAAATGACACAAATTCCACACGAATGACAAAATCAAACAGAAAAAAAAAAAAAGGCAACATTTATTATAGAGAACTGTCTGTGGAAGCAATAATGCTATAATGCTTATAGTTCATCTGCTAAAGGACACTCTCCTAATATCACTGGAGTCTAAATCTCTTGCTGCACTGGCCTAGAGAGTACAGTAATGCCCCGTTTGGTATAGAGATTGTCATTTGTTTACTGGACATTTAAAGGGTAGATCAGTGCACAATTTTTAAAAACAAGTTAACCACTGATTCCGAGGGAGCAGCTTTGCTTAAAAATTGATGGTGCTGTGTGACCCACTTTATTCCAAGGGCAGCGATAGTCCAGTGTTATTTCTGTCACCTGTGCTATCAGAAAGCACTTGGAGCCAGAGTCAGTTAATAAAGAAGACAGGACACATCTATTCTTTCAATTCTGAGGTCCTCAGGGAGTCCCATCATCATAAGTCTCCTGTGGTCCCATTCATATATTTGGGACAGATGAAAATTTGTCTCAGTCTAGAACTGAAAGGCTAGTTCTGTGGCATTCCCCATCTTTTCTACCTTTTTTCTTTCTCCATTTTAAAATAGGTTGATTTCTGAACATGATGTTATTTATAGAAGAGGAAACAAACCCCACTGGTATACAGTACCATGCGCTTGCCTATTTGCCTATTATAAGAGGAGGAGGACTAAATTATTTAAAGGGGTCCCCAGTGTTTGCCATCCTATGGGAAACAATAGTAAGTGAATAACATGGCATCAACAATGGATTTTCCTCCCCAGGGACTGGAACTGCATTCAGAATAATGTGTGTTCATCCACTAGAGCTTTACCCTGTGGTTCCTACCAGTATCTTCAAATGCAGCAGCAAAAGGGGAGTCTCATTTGTTTGGCCAGTCAGTTCCCTTAAAAAGAAGGTGGTGCCAGATTTTGCCTCGCATGTTTATATGTACTCTGTGAACAGTGTGACTGATTTCAGTGGGTAAATTTGGGAGAACTCCAACTCAGCATGAGTAATGAAGAAAAAAACACCCTTTGAAAACTGCAGGAAGCTTCTGATCCATGGTTGTTTTTTTTGTTTTTTTGTTTTTTTTCCTTGTGGTAGCTGTACCTGTTGTCACAGACAAAGCAGCAACACATACCATTCAAGGGACTGTCATCTGGGATGCCAGTTCATATTTTAGTGGCTTTACCACTGGATTCCTGTTTGGCCTCCAACACCAAATACTTCCTCTTCAATAACCATTTTAACATTTATCTTCCTTTGTGCCCTTGTTGATGCATCTTAATTATATTTTACATTCTCTTTAATAATAGCGACAGCTTAGTGCAACAAGATTAGGGGAGTAGGGGCAGCCTCCTAGTGTTCCCTCTGGAGGAGATACCTGGAGAGTTCTGCGTGCTGTTCACACTTTCCCAGTCAGCTGAAACAGAGCACTCCAGAATGAATTCCTTAGCCCTGGGATTTTTGGTTGACTATTTGATTTCTTATCAAATTAGCCAAGTTTAAGAGAACGTAGACAGTTTTGGATGGCATGCATCAACGCAGAGCAACTGGCTGAAAGTATATGCCCTGCAGGCAGTTCCTGGGAAGCAAAAAGGCCAGGTCCATGCTGCCTGCTTTGGTTACACCAAAGTGCACTGCAGCCTGACTTGGGGATGTAGGATGGCACGTTGTGCTGGGGGAGCCTTCCTCTACATGTGAGTGAGGGGTCCCTCCTAGAAGGACAATGTTCATGTTCCTGGTGGCCACAACCTTCGCTTCAGGGCCGTGCTTCTGTCTCTGTTGCTGTTCCACTTCTGTCCCTTACTTCCCTGCAGAAGCAGCCTGGCCCTTACCCAGCCTGACTGCTCAGCCTAGAGGCAGCAAAATTAAATCCATCAATTCAACTAATTCAATTAATAAACAAAATTTAACAGATCAGAGAACCAGCTTTGCAATCAACATTGCAATCCATGTTGCTAAACTGCGTTACTTCAGCTAAGGGTATAGCCCATGTTCTTTCCACATCCATATTTTATTAATTTGGAAGAAACTGTTATGGGTATTATTAAATTGAAATCACATATAATGGCAAGTATTCTAGATATCTTAGAAGTCTCAAGATGCTGGCAAGTCTTGCTAAGTTTTGTTAATTTTGCTCAAAGCTTTCACAGCTTTCAGTGTGGCTTTTTCACAAAGCTAAACTTAGAGGATTAACACTGCTTTCGTCGTGGTACTCTGTTTACCAAGGGAATGTTGGTCAAAGGGAGAAAAGTGGACAACTTCAGACTTTTCATGTCAGTGCTGCTTACAGAACAAATATCCATTGGCAGGGTAAGAGTCTGAAGAAGAAGAAAAGAAGCTTTCTACCTATTGTGCAATAAATCAAAAGGTTCCAGTGAATTTCTTTGAGTGTTAGCAAAACTGCTTAATCTAGGATTTCAAAGGGTGATCAAAACTATTTTTAATTATTCCTGACTTGCACTTGTATCATTCCAGACTGAGCTGAGTCTTTTTCCCCTAGTACTTTCCTTTATTTAAAGGAAATAAAAAGAAGAGAAAGAAGTGAATTTCGAAGGTCAGAATCCCAATGTGTGGGAAATATGACTTCAGTTCTTCCTCTGGAAAGTCTGAATAAGACCAAGTAATTACAAGTTCTTCGCTAATAAAAAGCAGAGGATAAATGAAACAATACAGAACATTTTCAGAAATTGGATTTTTGTTATCTGTAATAATACAGGAAGCTTATCTATTGTGAAAAGAGCAAGCCTGATTCTAATATGGCATAAATATTTACATGATAATAAGGTTATATATGTTAGATGAAGACAATGTATTGTTTGCAAAGAAGAAGGAACAGCTATGGCCATCCTTGGGAAAACATGACTTTCTGAATGTGACTTTGTGCATGTCCCAAGACTCCACAGCTAGGTTTTTTGATTGTTTGTTTGTTTTTTGGTTTTGAATATACATTTACTGTTATGAGTGCTGTTGCCATTGATTACAGACTTGCATCCAAACTCTGAGGGGGACAGAATGGGTACGGTAGAGTTGTTAAGTACTTCTGATCTTTCAGAATAAGAAGTGCCAAATGGAGAACATAAAGATACGCCTTTCTGTCTCACTATTTTGTATTACTAATTGTTTTTGTAAAGCACCAAATGCCTAAATATATCAACCAGTTTTATTGCACAAATTATTCATTTGCATCCCCAAAAGAACTGTGTGAACTTTGAAAGATCTGGTTTTTTTAATCTGACTAAAAATTCCAAAACAGCAGCAAGTAGTATTTGTTCTAAAGCAGTGAAATTAAAGTGAGCAACCTACTGCATTACTTATAGTGCTGATTCATTATCAGTATAAATGTTGATTGCTTAGGTTAAGAGGTCTGCAATATAAAGTGGCTGCATCCTCAGCTTCTATAAACCATTACAGGGATGTTTATGGAGCTAAACACTGTTTACAGCAGCTGAGGAGCTGTATACCCTAACTTAAATAATAACACCTATTATTCTTAGGGTAGCAAAGTTAACACTTAAAATCTCTGAGATGAACACATTAAAAGGATCATTGAATGTCTGCATTCCTTGATCTAGATTTTTCCCAGAACTTACAGAGAACAAGTCTTTTGAAGGACTGTTTGAACTACTGCTTCTGATGTACGTCTGCTGGTCCAAGACAGATAGTTTACAGGACACCTGAACTAGTAGAAATATTTTATGGTGTACAATGTATGTTATGTTTTATACAAATGGTCTCTAAACAACTACCAATTACCCAAAAGTATAAAGGTCTGCATAGGATTGAAGAACTTAACCATTCCCAGCCAAAAAACCACCACCATGTAATCTACAGTCTAGAAACCAAGAACAATTGCTCACGTGTCCCATTTCAATAATAAGCAAGAAAAGTAAAAGTGCCAGTCTTACCAGCCTAAGATTTGAATGAACACAACATCTAAACCTAAACCTGAATAACATTCCTAGCCAGTGAATGAAATTTAACAGATTAATCAAAAGCCAATTTAAAGATCGAGGTGAAATTGTGACTCCGTTGCATTGAATGGATATAATGCCACAGATTCTAGTAGTATGTAGTCATAGATTTACAAATCAGCTCCCCGTTGTGCGGAAGCATCCTCAGATTGCTAGGCATGACTTGTCCGCATATGTTATGGATGACTGTCTGTGGAAAATTGTGGTCTTTCCTGCTGGAGAGCCCAACACAAATAATTGGATTTTACAGTCTGTAGCTGGGCTCTAATACAGAAAATATTCCAACATCCTACATTCAGTGGGCAAGAGAATTATTACAGTAACTATGGGGTACAAAAAAGGAGAAGGTACAGACTACAGGGAAGAGAGATAAAAGGAAAGTTGAATGAATGAATTTCTTTCCCCAGAGTGCCAGGTTCTTATTTCAGCAGCTGTCTGCCATTCAGAGCCTCTTTTGGCTCACTTGCTAGCATAAAAACTGGCTGCAATAGCCAAACTGACTTCATGTAGAAAAAAAAAAAAAATCAAAAATAACTGGTATGTTAAGAACTATTGCTGAAAGGACTCTATACAGCAGAAGCACAGATAATGTGATTCAACTCACCAAGAGAAGGAAAATTTAGGATGTGGGATACTGTGCATTTTCAAAAGTTTAAAAACAAACTATAGCTTTTTTTTTTTTTTTTGCATTTCATTCCGTGTATGTCATCTCTTTTTACAGGAAGCCAATAATTTTTCCTGTAAAAAGTAATTTTCATGGTCTCTTTTTAACTGTAAAAACAGAAAACCAAACTAAATCTGAAATGCATGCATCACGTTCTTAGATCAGAATAACATATGCCAAGGAAAGAAGCAGTAGACTAGTACCGTATTTCGATGAAGCTACAAAGCCATAAGCACTGGCTTTGAAAAACAATTACACTTTTAGCATTTTTCATCAGTAAATCTCACCAGACTAAGGCAAGAAGTATCATCCTACTCATTTAATGATGCAGAAATTAAAGCATGGGGACACAAGCATGCCTTGTTCAAGGTCATTGGCAGAACTAAAAAGAGAACATTAATTTCTAAATTCCCAGCTAATGATCTCTTAACTAGGCCCACTGCCTTCCTATCTAGAGAAAATAAATAAATGAATACAATAGGATGAAAAAAGTCCTTGGTAGTTCAATTTTAGGCATTCACTATGAATTGTCCATTAAGACTTTACAGCTAGGAATTATTCCCACACATTATTTGGAGAACAACAAGAAGCCATGGAAAACATAAGTCACCAGCAAACAAATTTGTAAGCATTGCATTATGGAAAAGGAGGCCACATTAATAAATAGGAATTATCCCCTCAGTTCTGGTAAGTAGCTTATGAGTTAGATGGGATGGTAAATATGGTCTCAGAAAACAAACTGAAAACTACACTGCTAATTAAAGTGTGAACTATAGCATTACACATTTTCCCCCCTATTATTGTCTTTTCACATGAGCCGTGCTTCTGTCTGGGTTGCAGTAAATCTGATATAACTTAAGGCTGGGATTTCTCAGCTGTCCAAGAGAATTGTCTGTCCAGTTCCCTTAGCCATTAGCAAATGTGTGTACTGTTTCCCTTCAGAAGTTCCACAACAAATAGGCATTTGCATTAAACTGTTTGAATGATCAGTGCTGAATTGTTCAGCTTTCTGGTAGTCTCCTTCTAACATCTTGACAGTTAAGAGAGTTATAGTTTACCTCCCCCCCCCCTTCTTGCATAAAAAGACAAAAGAGCCCACACAACAGTGCTGTTAGATTTCCTTTTGATTCACTAATAATCATAATAAGCCCCTCTGAAACCTTTGGAAAAAGCACAGAAAATCTGAAAGGCTTTTCCTGACCTCTCACCCCCTCTATTTTTTCTATCGTAAGTAAGCATGTTAGCTGGATATTTTAAGGTTTTCCATAGATATTTGTTAGTGTGTATGTGTTTCAAGCTGGAATACATCTGAAGAGAAACAACAGTTTAGCAGAGCATAGCAGATGTGATGAGAGCACTAAAGTTCTCATCTTGAGTGGATCACTGAGTTTTGGAAACTCTTCTGAGTGGTTCAAGTCCCAGCTGCCCTGGTACTGAGGAACGTGGCTACTTGTGAAAGAAAATAAAGAAAAACAAAGACCTAGTTGAAAATATTCCACTTGTCCTGCATAGCAAGAATACAGTAAGGAATACACAAGTTGTAAAATTTAGCAGAGGTATAACAACCTTGAGCTTCCAAACAAAACCTTACCCTCCCAGGAGCAGGAGAGGTGATAGCAGTTAAGATGTTGGCCACACTGTAAGACAGAAGGTCACATCATGGAGTACTCAAACTACTAAAAATCTGATAGTAGGCATGAACTGGGAGTATCCTGACTTCAGATTTATGTGAATGACAGCTCAGTCTGGAAAACTCCCAGATGGCATTTTGTGATGGTAAGAGAACAAAAGCGGTTTTCCCTCTCTTCCCCCAGTTCCACTTAAGTGACTGCTTGTATTAGGTGAGATTCTTGTCACTGGGACTGTCCCGTGGGACTCCACTTGAGGCCACTCAGGTGTAAAGTGAACAAAGGTACTCTACATTTACACCTGAATCGCTCAGATTGGACTGTAGCCTGAAACCTTTAAAAGCCTGTGACAATCTCACTTCAGTAGTATATTGTTTGTTCTTTTGTGATTAGACAATAATTTATGTAGTCATTGCATTTTCACAGTTCTCAAATTTTTCTATTGATTTTAGCTGTCCAGCTAAGACACTGGCATGGACCAAGTCAGTAACAAATACCTAAGGAGAAGAAAAAAGTCCATAGCATAGGAAAAATCTGCCTCAACTCCAATTCCTCTGCCTCTCAGGAAAAAAAAAAAAAAAAAAAAGATGCCTTAAAATAGACTCTGTCATATTATCAGTGATTTCAAGGGGATTTTTTTCTAAGCTTTTGTATGGAAATAGCTCTTATCTCAAGAGGAGATAACTGCAACAGGTCTATATACATTAGCTGTGCCTTTTCCAATGCAGACAGCATTCTTAAAATGGCTGTACTGCCTCCTACACAGAAGATAATTGGTGCCTAACACTTCTGGCTCTCGGGAGCAATTCATGTGGAGGGTGAGAAAAGAAGATACAAGAAATCTGTGTTGCTAAGACGCAAATCTATACTTGTTCATAAAGAATCCTGATGTCATACTGCAGACATGTTGTTGGTGTAATTGCTGTTATACTGCAAATACCAATGCAAGTTCTCTGGATTTCTAAATGGTAGTGCCAGCTTCCTTTTTAAGATCAGCAACAATGTTATGTGTTGCTGTTGTTTTGTAACTAGCCACATGTATTGATTTGAACAGCTGAAATGTTAGTTTTGCAAAGGTCCTTAGAAGTTAGAAGACTATGGCATTAATTACAGAAATGGTTAATTCATTGTATTTTAAAAAATAGTGATAAAGAGATTTGGAGATATTGCAACTAGCTTAACTCTTCCAAACTTCACACTGATTACTTTTTCAGACATAGTGCATTCCCAGTGGTAACTTAGATGCATGCACAAATAGGGTAACAATTAGAGATGAGAATCAACTTCTAAATGCTTTAGTTACCTGAATATCCTTAAAGATAATGGAGGTGCATCTGGCCTCTAATTTCATCCCTCTAAATCTTTAATATTATGTAACAAAAGCTGCTGCTGTACTCAAATGGGGTCCCTCCATGTTTATGATCTCAGGAAGAAAACCAATTTCATGATGTCTTGCTTTTCAGACTTCAGTTATACTCTTGAGTCTATTTGGTCTTTAGAATGACTGCATCTCCAATTGCAGCTCCAACATTTCTTTCATTCAAAATGATCTATTCATGTGTATTCATAAACATGTCAATCTACGGTTTCAAAAAATCCAACCAACCCTCCAACAACAAAAAAACAACAAAAACTTCTCATTAATCCACCTCCCTCATTAGCTAGGATTAAAAACCTTAGTCAAAATGATTGGCCTTGTGCCCAGAAAAGCTATGAGATCAATAATCCAAACAGACTTAATGATCCTCTTACAAAAGAATAACTTCTGTACTTCTCCTACATACTACTTTGAAAAAATGAAGGGAAAAATAGACAAAATGTCACATCATCTGCGTAAGTTAAATTATCTGTTGGTTTGGGAGTTGTACAGTTTGGGGAGGGAACTCTGGGAAATAGTTTTTTTTCTTCTGTCTCTGTTAAATGACATTTACTGTCTGCAACAACAGTAATATGAAAAATCACAAACTGTATCAGTGATTAGCCTGTAAGAAGTTTCATTAACATTTCCAGTATCTCATTTCACTCATGAGCAGTTTAAAATTATAGCATTTGTATTCCTATACAAGAAGACTTTTATTTAGGCAATTTAACTTGCTGGTACCCTTATCTTGACACTACTAATTATAGCTTCTAACTTTTCTAAAGTTTGATTTTCATTTTACAAACTCAACTGTTGATGGGAAGAAAAAGAAAACCAAACAAATCCTACTGTATAGCACTATCAGCACAAGAATGTGTGACAAAAAGTCAGTGCCTTTGACTGAAGCAGTCCATAAACTGCACTGGGAACCTTTCTCTCATGGACAGAATGGAAACGTCTTGGGGTAAAGACTGGCAGATAGTCAGCAGAGCACATATATCGCACATGGAAATGCTAGAAAATGATCAGTCTGGGCTTACTGCAGCTATGAAGGAATTAGCTATCTAACCAGTGCTCATCAGGTATCCTCTCTACAGTTACAGGAAAAAAAGCAGGCATATTTGAAGCTTAGTTCGTGCCATGTATTTTGGGAGGGAAGAAGTCACCTTTGAATGGCCTGTTTTTTGCTATTGGCTCTAGAGACCATACACAAGTACTTTTAGCCTTTACTTTTAATAGCTAAGGGAGGAGGTAAGGGCTGAGCTCTCAACAGAGCAGGGACATGCATTTCCTCCAACACTGAAATAGGTCCTCTAGAGCTAGCTGAGAAAGAAAAGGAAAGAGCCCAGGGGGACAGATCTGAGGGGAAAGGTTGGAGCACTGCATGGTGAGGGCTTGGGAAGTACAGAAATTGGAGGTGAGGTAGGAACAGAGCAAATGCTGGAACTTGAAAGGATGAAATCTGATGGAAGAGGGAGACTGAAAAAAAGGAGGACTACCAAGGGGCATTTGGAGTGGCTCTGCAGCACACTTGAGAACCCAGGTAGAAAATACGGACCCTTTTGCAAAAAGCAGCATTTGTTTTGTTGGAAGAAAAAGGCAATTAATGTGTTAGCCTCCAGCTGTGCTCTACTGCTAGCAGAACCACAGATTTGTCCTAGGAGACAGATGTCTGCCTAGCAAACACGGTGCAATTTGGGCCCAGGTAGTGGAAGGTTAGCATCTCTCCCCATTTTGCCATTGAAGTTACTTATTGAAATCCAGTTTCTAAGATCATACTTTGCCAAACTTTACTTCACACTTACACAGAAAGATGTCCTTCCCAAAAATATATCCATGCATTGTAAGTGTACTGTCCCTTATTTGCACTTGAGATAACTGTGTATTTTTAATACTGTTTCAGTCTGTACTGTTATTGTTTCTGTAAAGGTCGTTATATCTACTCTCACAAATGAAAAGTTAGGAAGAAAAAACTATTTGCATCCCATTTTCCTGGGCAAAAAAAAAATATTTCACTAACCTGGTTATATAATTTTCACAGCTTAACTCTTCAGTCTATGAAGGAGATTTTTTTCAGACTCATTATCAAGCCATTACTCAGGCAAACAGCATTCCCCTAACAAGCAGTAACTTCCAGGGCTGCACAGCTAAAGAAATGTAGAGACTTTCTACACAGAAGCTGCCGACACACTTTCCCTGTTAAACAAATCTCATTAAGCATAACTGAAAAAAATCTCTCTCGCCTATACACACTATGAAAAGAATTGTTTGATAGATGTCAGCTGAAGGGTATAAAAACAAACATAAAAGATCTACAGCTATAATGATTTTTAAGTTGGTACTGGTGATGCAAAACAAAATCCAGTCACTAAACAAATTCCACTAGGAAAGCTAAGGAAATGTAAAGCAACAGCAACCTCTGTAAAATATTGCTATGCTACCAAAGAAAGCATGAAAGACGGTCTGAGACTCAAACAGTAAAAGTAAACAAGAGAAAGTTACTAAAAGAATCCAATACCTCTGTTTGTTGTTTGCAAACACTATACAATTGAAAACTTATTTTTGTAGGAAAAAATAACATTTTTCTGAGGAAAAATAATGTAATTGGTTCTGGTTTGATGATCATAATAGATAATAATAATATCCTAGCTGCTAGAGTGCCAGATATAACACAGTACTTGTTTTGCAGACAATACTAAAATCATACCTGGAAAGAGTTAATAACTTTACTTTAAAATAATCCTTATACTTTTCTTTGGGTTTCAGCAATAAACGCTTTTAAGCACCCAGGAAAAGGAGCAATAATAGGACAGTCACTACTGGAAGATTTCAGACAAATACCTCACTCAAAGATGGATGCTATTCCGGTCAAATGTTCCAAGTTCAACTAATGTGATACCATTTCGCCTCCTTCTTGAAGTGAGATCATTTTGAAGACTGATTCTTCAGTAGTTCATTGTGGCACTTCAGTTTTAAACCTGATCTAATGAACAGCCATAGATGCTATGGACTCAAAACATAAAGAATTGACACGTTAGCATAGTAATGTACTCAGATGTCACATCAATCATTAGAAGACCGATTACTGAATGACTCAGATATCTGGCAATATACATGCAAAGCCTCTTTAGCTCTTAAATATAAAGTGACTTTCTTTTGACAAAGTCCTGATTAGAACAACATTGATTGTAGTCATTTATAGCTAAAATGCTATTGCTGAAAATTTCTCAGAGTTGTAGATACTGTATTACTAACTATAGTAAAGCTCTAAAAATCAGTCAGCAGAGGCCACTTCAATCTCTGCATGATAATAAAGGATTATTATGTGCAGTAACCTATTTATGAAAAGGAAACAGTGTGCTTCTTTCAGACTCCATCAATTGCTTTAATAAGGAATTGAAAAGCCTGGCCTACTTTATATGCAGATCACCATCCCAGTTGCATAAGGATTTACAATAGACAAAACAAAACTGGTTTTGTTGTAAATAAGGGCTGTTTGTTTAAATCACACAATAATGTTTGCATCTAAAAATTATTTAGAAGCTAATAAAGCTCAATAAAGTTTGACTTGTTAATAAAAATGGTTTCAATATTCTCCAGGAAGGAAATGCAAATTGAAGGTGATAAGGTAAAGCTTGAAGTAAAATAGGCCTGAGTTAACGGGACAGGAGAATACATATTGCATTCGTTCACTGATGGGCTTACGAAAACTAATGTTGAGTGAATTCAGTTAACTTAAAACATTTGACATAATTTAAGATAATGGACTTAACAGAAAGTTTCCTCTAGTAGACTAGAATCATTGCCATATTACTTTTGCTTTAGAGACAGAAAATTTGACATAGTTTAGACTACTGAAAGTTAGTATGATGCACATACTGATCTCTGCTACCTTCATTTGGAGGACTCGAAGAGACCTAGGCTCAAATTTTACCTTTGGCATTGGTTCATTTGCCTGTATGTTAACAAAACTAATGAGGCATGGGATGACCCCTGCTGGTGTCCCTGCTTATAAAAAAAATGCTGTATCTAGCAGGAAAAGGACGTGTTAATTTTAGTCCCAAAAAGTTACAAATATAAATGCTGTCATAAAATGTATAAAAATACCCAATTTAATGCATAAAATATTGTGAGTAATATTCTCTTAGGTATGAAAATAATCTTAAACCACTGAACATTACTGTGTTAGAACTGCAAGGGAATGAATTAAGAAGGACATTAATTGTTCAGTTCACTATGATGTTGTGTTAAACGTCTTTTATTAATGAGCTGTTACTCCCAGCTGAGGCATTTGATAACCTCTAGTCCATTGCTAAATCCTCTCAGTTGATTTCAGTGAATCACTCTAAACAAACCCAGAGGGAAAAAATACCCCAATAAATTACAGTTCAGTTTGTAAGGTCCTAGAACTAGATTCACTTAAAGAAGGGCAGATTTCCTATATATCAAACCTTCTGATTTAATGCAGCTGACATATAGGTCTATTTTACATTTTTTTTTTAATTTCAAAAATACAACACATTAAAATAGGTTCAATTTATCAAAGCTAAGAGCAACAATTAAGTAATAATGTACTTAAAGTGCAAAGGCACTTTAACACAAAAAAGTGACGCCCAGTGGCTATACTTGGTAATTGAAACAGCAGTACTGTATATTATTATTTACAAAAGAAAGTCATAGTCCAGGAAAAAAGATCTTTGGAGATCTTCTACAGAATACATTAAGTTTCCACTTTGAAATGAAAAGAAAAAAACAACAGAAAAACCCAAAGACCCCCTTCCTCATTTCCTTCCAAATGAAAAAGAATTATGCAAGATCTATTACAGAAACGTACATTTGCAGTGACAGTTCCTACAGAAGGGTCAAAAGGAGAGAGATATAGAAATAACTTAAAGGGAACGTTGCAAAAGCAACACCATATCCCTGCTATGCTGTAAGGGTTCCATTTCTCTCTCTTACTCCCTCTCTAATTTAAAAAGTGAAAATGTTGGGAATGCAACAGATGACATCAGCGCTGAGTTCAGAATCAATCAAATTTGATGCTGAGCTCATTTAAAAATTTTCGTTTGCCTCCCACCTCCCCCCTTACAGCTGACTGATTGCAGTTTGTTTTTCCAGAACTTCGAGGTAGTCTGGTTCTGTTTGTAGCTTTCCTTGGAGTAAAGGATGCTCGGGTTTAGATTGTTCTGCAAAATATTTCCTGGGAGTTCCATATAAAACAGTTTTATTTATCCTGTCCTGGTTTTGGCGTCTTGATTCATACGAAGGGGCAAACTGCCTTTTGGGTAAGGTGCAAAAGTTATAATGAACTAATCCTCCGGTGGGGAGTTCCTTGACCCTTTCTGCAATATTTTGATACAGCAGCTCTGGTTCCCGTGGTGAAGACTGCTTTTCCAGTAATTCAGCTGCACTGATTGTAAATGCAAGACTGGTGGGATCTTCCTTTTTGTGGTCAAGATTGCTATAGCTAAACTCATGGAGATTCCTGTAATAGGCAACTGGATCCCCTTCCTTTTGCATGTAGATTGGGTTTTGGCACATCTGTCCAACAGGAGGTGGAATGTAGTTATAAACATGTCCTTCAGTTTTGTCATGGGTCTCAGTGTTGTAAGACCCATACTGGAGCTGAAATGAACTTATATCTAAGTTGTTTGCGCTGCTGGGCATGCTTTGCACCCCCTTCCGGCGCTTAAGGACAAAGACAAACAGGCCCGCCCCAAAACAGACTGACAAAATAAACACAACCAGCAAGCCTAAAATTAAAACAGACAATGGAACTTCAGTGTGTATTTCCGGATAGGAGCTGGGTGAGACACCAAGGAGATGGGGTGTATCTGTGTTCTGATTCATGGACAGGAGAGAAGAATCTGACAAGTTGGGGTTCTCTGGGCAGATGGCTTCTTTGCTCAGGAATTTCAGATGCTCTCCAAAGTGCTTGGTGGGAGACTCGCATATGACTTCATTGATAACGACAGGGGGATTTGACTGGTGGTTGTTCTGGCCAGTGACTTGCTCTATCCAGTTCCTCAGCCCCAGAATGTCACATGTGCAGTCCCAAGGATTCTCCTGGAGGTCAATCTGAATTAGAGCCGAGAGCTGGTCTAAGACTCCTCTCACAGGCAGGTACGAGAAATGGTTATTTCTAAGGTTGAGTCTGGTGAGGGAAGTACCGCCAAAGACATTGTCAGGCAAGGATCTGAGCAGGTTGTTGTTGAGAAATAACAGATGAAGATTACTCAGAGCATCAAAGGTATGTGGCAGGATCTCCTTAATGACATTGTACTCTAGGTAGAGATATTGCAGGCTCTGCAGCCCTTCAAACATAGAAGGGTACAGAATCTCAAGGTAGTTGCCATTAAGATAAAGTCTACGTAAACTTGTGAGGTTTGTAAAGGCACCTTCTTGTATCACTGCAATTCTGTTGTTTCCTAGATGTAACAAATCCAGAGAGCTGTACTCTACAAGATCGGTTCTATAAATGACTTGCAGATAGTTACTGGTAAGGTAAAGTTTCTTTGGACTGGTTGGCTTAGGGTGGAGATCGGAGATATTACTTATCTTCTTCTCTTGGCAGTTCACATTTAAGCCGTTGTCTGAGCTCTGTGAAGTACAGATGCAGCCAGCTGGGCAGGTGATGGGCACAGGAGACTTTGTTTGGTAAACCATAATAGGTCCAAATATTTGTCTGTCTTTTGACACAGTGACACGGGGTGTGGGGCGGTTCCTGGTTTTGGGGGGGCGGCTGGCTTTTGGGGCTCTGGTGGGATTGATGGCAGAGTTGGCTGTGGGCAGTAACCTTGAGATATGTGGGTCTGAGAGGACAGGGTGTTTTTCCCTCTGGTTTGAATCAGTGGAACTTTTCCTAGGGCAGAGATCTTGCCTGGTGAGCTGGGTCACATCTTTCCCATGCAGCCTGAAAGGTGTTTCGCAGACTATCTCACCCACGAAGACGGTGATGGTGTCTAGCCAGGCCTTGAGTGGCAGCAAGTCGCAGGTGCAGTTCCAAGGGTTTTCTTCTAGCTGGATTTCCATGATGCCTCCAATGTGCTCCAGCACACCAGCAAAGGGCATCATCTTCAACCGGTTCCCCCGCAGGTCCAGGTGGGTGAGGAGCACGAAGCGGAAGACATTGCTGGGCAGGGACAGCAGGAGGTTGTCATTGAGAATCAACACTTTGAGCTTGTTCAGCTTGCTGAAGGCCCCCGCCTCGATGGCACTGATGTAGTTGTAATCAGCTTGCAGGTACTCCAGACTCTCCAAGCCCAGGAACGTGTCCTCCTTCAGCACTTCCAGCTTGTTGTTATTGAGGTGCAACCTCTTGAGGGTGCGGAGGCCGCTGAAGGCCCCCGTGCGGATCTCCTGCATTTCGTTGTTGCCCAAATGGAGGGTCACAGCGTTGGAGTAGTTGACGAACTCATTGGGGAACAGGCGGGTCAGCGCGTTCCCGTTGAGAAAGAGCTGGTAGATCTTGGATGGTGGCGGCAGCAGGAGGCTGACAGTTGTAAATCCTTTGTTTTCACAATTAATATTTAGCACGTTCTCCTTCTCCTCGCAAGGGCAGCGGCTCTTGCTGCAAATGTCTTTGGCAGGTTTGCGACTCTCTGTCCGCGAGATCCCAGCCACTGTTAACAAACTGAGCAACCAAACACCCTTCAGCATCTTTATGCGCCGTTGATCCCCGCTTCAGTACCTACAGTCAAACCTTTTGAGGCACGTAAGGAGAGAAAGAAGAAACCCCCGATGAAAACGGCCAGGAGCAGAGACTGCAAGGGGAGGGCAAAGCAGGTCGCAAGGCTGGGGGCGTGGGGGGCGGCAAGGCAGCGACTTGCGAAACTCCGAAATCCTCCCTCCCTCCCTCACCCCGCTTCTCCTCGCGGAAAGTGCCCGCGGAGCTGTTCTGGGGAAGCCCCGTCGGGGAAGGCTCCGAACACCGGGATCCCAGCGCTGCCCCCCCCGGCCCCTCCGCGCCAG